>PVJL010007098.1:0-50000 GCA_004026885.1 Lyroderma lyra | reverse complement strand
CAAATTGGCCAAGCCTGGTCACCCTGGACCACTTTGGAATGGAGGAATTGGATTTGTTGAATCAGCACAAAGAAAGATGTTACCAGAAAGGAGAGCAGAGGGAAAACTTACTGGGAGATCGGCATCACAGACACACAATTTCTTTATAACAGGCTGGTTTTTTTAAATATCGTGTCAAATGCCTGTTTTCATGTTGGGGTCTCAAGGCTCCCTGAAGAGTCTGCCCAGATGTCAATAATTTAAGGGGTATCTATATTGATCCTATCCAATATTTTGCTTGAAAAGAACAGTCCCAGTCCAAATGGTACAAGAAAGATGATCCCCCTTAGAAATAAAAGCCCTGTTTTTCTAGGATCTTTTCTGTTTCCCCCAAAGTGCAAGTCAGGAATATAATTGTTGTCATTTAAAATTTACAATTCATATTATTACACTAAAGTGGTTTCAAGTATTTTTAACATTTTAATGTTTACATATCATTAAGGGTATCTTAATTGCACATTTTTAACATTTGAAGAACTTCCTTAACAATTGATAGTTAATGTTACTTCTATAACGTGGTTTTCTGTGAAAACTGTTTTGTTTTGTTTTTCATTCTGTCTCTTTAATTGAATTTAGCTTACACCTCCCTTCTACAATGTTACTAAGATGGACGTTCCAACAGCAATGTGGAGTGGTGGAGAGGACCGTGTGGCCGATCAGAGAGACGTTGAGAATTTACTCCCTAAAATTACCAGACTTATTTATTATAAGTTTATTCCATACTACAATCATGTGGATTTTTACCTCGGACAGGATGCACCCCAGGAAATTTACCAGGACCTAATTAGACTAATGGAGGAATGTTCCTAAAATTAAGTACACTTTCCTTTCTCTAAGCAAGCAAGTTTTCATAATAATAATGTGGCACTCAAAGCCGAAGGTGACTGCCAATGATTTTCGCCTCCTGGTGTCCATGCATTTGTGTAATCCTCACTCCTGGAGTCAGGGGAGAGGCCTGCGACTTGCTTCTAACTGACAGAATTGGGAAAGGTGATGGGATATCACACCTTGATTAGATTATGTTGATGGAAAAGGTGATGGGGATATTACTCCTGATTCATATTATATAAGAACCCATCTTAGCAGTTTGGAGCAAGAGATTCTCCTTGTTGACTTGGTGAAGCAAATAGATGTGTTGAGGAAGCCCACGTGGGAAGAAATTGTGTGTGGCTTCTAGAATTTGCATGTCACCTCCAGCCAATAACCTGCAAAAAGCAGAGACTCGCATTCCTACAGCTGTAAGGAAATAAATTCTGCCTAGCACCTGAACAAGCTGGGAAGCCCGTTTTTCCCCAGTAAAGCTTCCAATTGAGATAGAACCTGGCCAGCAGGTGGACTGCAGCTATGCCATGCCCTGACTCCTGACCCACAGAAACAGCGAGCTAATAAATATGAATCATTCCAAACTGCTCAGTTTGTGGTAATTTCTTAACAGCAATAGTAAACTACTACTAGTGGTAGTAATAATAAATTATTATTGTTGTTCTTGTTATTATTATTACTTTGTCTCTTTGGTTAGAAGCTTGAGAGACCCTGTCCTGATTTCCTTTGTCTTATTTTCCTTGGCCTGATAAAACTCCTTGAACTTCTTTTGTTTTGCAGATCTGCTAGTGATCGATTCTCCCAGTGTTGGTCTGAAAAAGTCTTTATTTTGCTTTCATTTCTTTCTTTCTTTGTTGTTCTGGTTAGGACATTTAACATGAGATCTCCCCTCATAATGGATTTTTAAGTTGATAGTACACCATTTTTAACTATAGGCACCACATTGTACAGATCTCTAGAATGTTTTCTTCTTGCAGAACTGGAACTTTACGCCATTGAACAACTCCCCATTTCCCCTGCCCCTACCTCTGCCTCTGTGAGTTTGACTCTCTCAGATACTTCGTGTAAATGGAATCACGCCGTATTTGTCCTCCTGTGACTGGCCTCTTTCAGTCCTGCAGGTTCATCTATGCTGCTGCATATGGCAGGATGTCTTCCTTTTTTAAGGCTGAGTAGTATTTCGTGGTATGTATATACCACATTCCCTTATCCACTTGTCCCTCAGGCTGCATTTGTGTGGCTTCCACTCCTTGGCTGTTGTGGCTGATGTTGAAATGAACCAGGAGTACATACTCATATGTCTTTCCAAGGTCTTGATTTTGGTTCTTTTGGATCTATACGTGGGAGTACTGGACCATATGGTAATTCTGTTTTTTGAGGAACCTCCATACTGCTTTCCACAGCATCTGCACCGTTTTGTGTTCCCACCAACAGTGTGTAAAAGTTCCAACTTCACATCCTTGCCAGCACTTGCTGTCTTTTGTTTTCGTGGTAACAGCCATCCTAACAGGTGTGAGATCACATCTTATTGTGATTTTCATTTGCATTTCTCTGATGATTGGAGATGATTGAGAGAAGACACACAATCTTGAGACTTCTCCCCCAGGAGAGAGGGAGAAGTGTGGAGTGTGCACATCCATCGAAAAGGCTCAAGAGGCTCCTAGAATCTCTAACTGGGCTGATTGGTGAAGGTATTTTGCCTTCATTTCTGAAAGACTTTTTTTCTTTTTTTTTTTCTTTTTGGACAATAGATGTTTAGATTGACCTGCTTCATATTTTGTTATTCTTTCAGTGCTCTAAAAACATTGTTCATTGACTTTTGATGTGCATAGTTTTTTCTAAGTGTGTAATTTCTTATCTCTGTTTCATGGTACTTAATGTACCTTTTTTTAAATTTGTTTTTAAATGTTCTTTTTATCAATGATTTTTCAGCCATTTGATTTGGATGATCCTTGTGGTTTTGCCTGCATCTTACTTAGAACTCTGCTGGCTTCTTGGATCTGTGGATATATCATTTTCATCAAATTTGGAAAATTTTGTCCATGATTTCTTCAAATATCTTCTGTGCCTTTACTTTTTCTTGATCTCTGGTTACATATATGTTAGATCACTTGGGAGTGACTCACAAGTCACTGAGGCTATGCTTTTTTTATATCCTCCATATTTTTCTCTGTGTGCTTCACATGAGATAGTTTCTGTTCCTGTGGCTTCACATTCACAAATCAGGTTTTTGTTTGTTTGTTTGTTTGTTTGTTTGTTTTTGCACTAATTTGCTGCAACTATATCTGGTACTTTTTTTTATTGTAGATATTGTATTCTTCATCTCTAGAATTTCCATTTAGGTTCTTTTTTTTATCTTCTGTATCTCTTCTTCTTAGGTTTTTCCTTACATTCTCTAACATCATAAGCATATTTAATACCTATTTTAACACTCTTTCTGCTTATTTAATTATCACTGTCATGTGAGTGTTCCATAGACTGACTTTCTCCTAGTTAAGGGTTATATTTTCCTGCTTCACTGTATGCTTAATAAATTTTTATTGGATGCCAAACATTGAATGTTGCATTGCTGAGTGATAATTTTATTTTATTTCTTTCAATAGAGTCAGAAGAATTTGGGAGAGTCAGTTAATTTACCTGCAGTTTTGTTTGAACATTTTGAAGCTTTTTTTTTTAATCTACCAAGGTCAAGTCTAGAGTAATATCTCCTCTAAGAAAGTTTTGCCCTTCTACTGAGGTATTAATTTTCTGAGGCCTTTATTGAATTCCCATGTTTTCAGAAAGGTCTCTCCATGCTGGTTCATAGGAACTCAAATTAATCCCTATGTGTACGCTAGAAATTGTTTTACTTAGAGTTTCTTGACAATTGTTTTTCTCTGTAAGTCTTAGTTTGTCCCATCTTGTAAAAGGGAATTTTTACTCTTTGCATCAGAAAATGATTGTTTAGCCAAAGGCTCAGGCGGATGTCTCTCCATATTTCAGGAGCTCTTTCACTTCACTTCTCTTTGTTGTTCTGGGCCACAAATTTTATTGTCCTTATCCTCCCTGTATTCCAGTTTCTGTCTCCTTAAGTCAACTAGACCACTGAGCTTTCTTTGGGTTCCCCTCCCTTTACTGCAATGTAGAACTTGCAGGTAAGCAGAAAACTAAGGTTTCGCGAGGTTCGCCTTACTTGTTTGCTTCTTGTTAGTGATCACCATGCTTCCTGATCACCAGTGTCTGAAAACTGTTTATTACTTTGGTTCCAGTTTTCAAATTTGTATATTAGGATGATCATTCCAGACCTTGTTATTTTCTCATGGCAAGAAGGAAAAGTCAAGATACTTTTTAAAAATTATGGCATTGTGCTATATGCAGCCAGTATAACTTTATATAAAGAAGGTGATTTAAAAAAATACATTACTTAAAATGTTTACGTTGTTCTATGTTACATCTAAAATTGTCTGTCTTACTATCAACGTGTTGCAGGAAACTGTGATGGAATCCAACCTTCTGAGTTTAGGTATGAATAAGTACAGTCATAGAATTTAAGTGACTTGTCCAAGGTGTATGAGTTAGAGTCAAATACAATTAGAAATATGTTTTCAGAATGCTGGCCCAGTGTAGTATTTCTACATCAATGTTTTTCTGAAAAAGCTTTATTGGTTCTTCCCTAATATCTTTAATTATAAGCCTTTCTATAGACCTAGTATCCTTATTACTTTTCAAAGGGTGTTTTCACCACAAAATACCACTGTACCAGAATTTACAGTGACTCTCTGCTTTTTATTTTATTTTATTCCATCAAATTCTAACTCCCCTATCTATCTTTCAGAGTTTCCCATAATCTGATTTCACCTACTTTTCCAGTTACATTTGCCTCTGCTTTCTTAACCAGATATACATCTTTTATTTCAGTAAGATTTGTATACTTGAAAGATGCGTGCTCACATCTTTCTTAATCTCATTGACAGGATTTGTCCATACTATTTGCCTTAGACTGGAATATAATTAGATTAAATCACAACATTGCATTTTTAATTAAATAGGATTTTATTGTTTTTATTGCTGTATCTTAAAAATATACTTTTTTAATTTATAATTTATTATCAGTAGGAATCTCAAAGTACATCATCATCAATCCCTTCGATTATATCAATTTAAAATTTTTAGTTTGATTTTGTACTACATGTTCAGGATTCTGAACAATGGAAGCTTCTACATGGAGCCAGTTTTCAGTTCAACCTCAAGCCTACTTTGTACAAGAATTGGGGGGTTGGAAGTCTCCTTAGAGATAGATGGTCTTTGTAATCTCTGCTAAAGAGGTTTCTGAATAACTCTTCAAGTTTACAAGTCATTAATTTAAAACCTTTGCCCTGCACCTCTTATATGTTACAGGCTGGAGATATGGGATGAAAAAAGAAAAACATGGTGTTTACCTTTATGATTTATATGCATATATTGAGTTTAAAATATGATGGGGTATTTCAACCCTGAGGATAGTAATTAAAATAACTAACAGTATTCAGCACTTATTATGTATGCACTTATTAACTTATTTAGCTTTTATTAAAGACATGGCCTAAGCCATTTATCCCTTTTCACATCTTTGTGATACAGGTACTGTGCTTATCTAACATAGAACACCAAGGCTCAGAAAATTCAAATACTAGCTTAGGTCAAATATTTAAGAGTTAGAAACAAATCTGAGTCTTGATTGCAGTTTTCCAACCCAAATCTTATGCTTGTAACATTTCCTGGGTTTTTTTTTCTCCCACTAGGAAGCCCAGGATAGATTGTCCAGTCAGGAACGCTCCTGCTGATTAGAGAATTCTTAGGGCTCTGTACAGTGGACAAGACCAGAAATTAATACAAGACCTAAAGTTAATGGAGAGACTAAAATAAAATCTATGTCACCAGAGCTACAGAGAGGGAGTGACTAAACCAGCAATAGAGGCAGGGGATGAAATGGGCAATGCCGGGACAGAACAGGAGTGTACATAAGTATGCCGAACTGGCTACCCAAGTTCTGAGTCAAAAGCAGGTTGACAGAGAGTAGGTCCATCAGCCTGATTGGCATTCAGCTGATGAATCTGTTGACAGGTATGTTGTGATGGCTTTTGCATAGCAGCAACACTTTAAGGTCCAACCAGGAGTCATCCACCTGGCCCTACCCATTGTAATTCTTCTCAATGAAGTCCTATCCTGCAACACCGGGGAATTACCGGAACTTTAACAAAACACTTCTCCCTTCTGTATGTAGTAGAATCAGGAATTTTGAAAAGTCACTATCTTCTATAAGAAGGTTTTTTCTTTATCTTCATACCTGAGACTTCTTACATGAAGTTGAACATTCTCACATTTTTAGGTTCCATCGGTCCACTCCTTTCAGCATTGGTTTCGGCCTCTGTATCTTGTTCACCGATGTGGTGTCATTTGGATACATTTGGATTAGTGAAATGAACCAGTTCTCTGTCAGCCCTTCCCTATAAGGATATCATGGGTACTACCAATTGTTACAGAGATCATCATAACAAAAAATTGCTCTCATTTCTGTGGCAATTCATGTTCATTTCAAAGTGCTTTCACAGGCATAATTACCTTTTCTGTTATTGATTGAAAGGTAATATGGAATCACTATGGAAAGAATGCTCATGATAGCATTAAACAATGTAAGTTTCAGTAGCTATCAGCTGTGCGATCTTGGAAAAGTTACTTGTCATTAATTCTAGCAATTTCCTTATCTACGAAATAGAGGCACTCATTTCTATTATGAAGACCCAAAGGTGTTTATGAAGCATATTTGTATAACACAGCACTTTAACATGGGCCTTGAAGTCAAATTATTTAGGTTTGGTTCCTAGCTTCAATATTATCTTTATATACATAGACAAGTTAATCATTCTAATCCACATTTTTTTATCTGTTAAATGGAGATAATGTTAGTACCTTTATTATTGGGTTGTTGTTAGATAATGCATTAAAAGGATAACACAATGCCATAGAAAGGGGTCAATAAATATTAGTATTTATAAAGTGCTATGTAATGATAAATGACTTAATATTTTTAATCATGACCAAAATCCTATATGGAAAAATTGAAGTCTTAAATTACATAGGTATTAAGTACAGTTATACATTAAATGTAAAGTCATATTTAATTATGACCTATTTTCTTGCCCTCTTTAGATTTGGATATATTTGTCTTAATATTTACATTAAAAGAAATCATCTTAACTAATTACATTAATAGGAATTATCTATACTCATTATTTGAAACATTTAACATTTGTCAGGCACTATGTTAAGTACTTTCTGTACATTGTCTAACTGAAGTCTCATAATAGTCCTGAAAATGGACTCAATGTTTTTACCATTTTACAGATGAGGAGACTGGATGTTTGCAAAGTTGACTTCTTGAAGTGGTGGAGCCACTTTTTTGAAGAGTGAGGGGAATGAACCCAAAGCTGTCTCACCATGGGGGCCAGCACTGCTAATTATCTATGATGCTATATTAGCTCTTTCAGTGTAGTACTGCCAGCATGATATAGTATTTGTCAATCAACTATTCTCCATTTATTCACACAATCAATTAAACAATATCTAATATTGTGTCCAGGGAAGAGGTATTGCGTGCATGCATAGAGATGGAGGATTAATATTTATTAAATTTCTTCTATGTGTCAAGCACCACACATTGTCCCATTTAATCCTCACAATAGTTTGTGAGTTAGAGATTAGTATACCCATTTTACACATAAAGAAGGTAAGTACCAGAAATAATTAACTAAGGTACCCAAGATAAAATAGCAATAACAAGCTTGTTACTCTAATTTCAAGAGCACCTCCATATATTCTCAAGGTTGTGATCTAGGGTATAATAATAATATGTACTTGAAGGGTAACAGCATATCACAGCAGACACTAAGTGCCACATGAATGGTTAGGCACCAAGTATTATTGAACCTCACAGAAAGGGAAGATCACAGAAAGCTGAAGGGTCAGAGAAGACATCCCAAAGGAGCAAAAGAATGACCTAAGTTTTAAGGGAAACCTTAAGGTGTCTACAGATAGAAGGGCCAGAGAATGTGGAGTGTATCTGGTTTCCAAATTAACTTGAGTGGGAGAACAGCTGCCTCCTGGAGGTGGATCTGTTGGTCTCATTTATGATCTCACCCACAGTCATTTAGGCATAGTGATCAGCAAATAGGTGTTAAGTGACTGTGAGGTGTCCTCTCTGTCCTCCAAGCACTTGATTAAGTCCTGTGGAAATTGGGGTCCTTTTAAGACATATAAGTAATAGATATTGGCTAACACTAATTTCTCAAGAATTTCTTGGCATAAATAAAGGGTTATAGAGGTGATGGGGAGGGAACTAAATAAGATCTGAGACTTAGCAGGGAAAGGCTGGCTAGCAGGGCATCAAAAGGCTTCACAAGGAGGCACCTCTTTGGGGACTATAGCCTATCAGATAGGCATATTTTGACACTTGACCTTATCTGTGTCCCAGAACTGACTGCACTTTCACATGCTGAGTCCCATAACTGAAATTTACAAGAAGTTCAAAAGTGTAAACCAAAAACATGTTTATAATTTACATCAAAAACTATAGCTGTCAAATGAACTATATAAATTTTTAGGCAAAAATGGTGGATTTTTCCCTGTAATAAAAAATAGGAAATTCTATTGTAGTATGAAAATGTTGCTTTATGTACAAGGAAAAAAAATACACAGAGGAAGTACATGGTTTGACAGAAACCATTACCTATCTAATCATTCAAGTGCACAGTCTAAGACTTTAGGTGAATTATCTCATTTAATCTTCACAACGACTTTATTAAAGTGGCCTCATTTTTATCCCTTCTTTACAGATTAGGGAACTGAAGTTTAGAAATATTGGGTAGCTTGCCTCAAAATACCAGTTCTCTAAACTCTGGAATCTTGAATTCAGATACCAAGCTCTTAATCTTTATGCTATAATGTATCTATTACGAATTAGCTGGGCATTCAGAACACAAAGAATAATAAGGTAGACACTGTTTCTGCCCAAGTGAGACTTACAGACTAATGAAAAAGAAGGTACTCAACAGCTGCTTGCTCACATAATTAAATCTTTAATTATGATTGTGCTAAGTCCACCAATATCAAGTTCACCTTCTTTAAGGTGGACTGGGAAGTCTTCTCTGAGGAAACAGAATTTTGGCTGAGATCTGCCAAATAGAACAGGAAGGGGACTAGCTCAGGTGGCAAGGAACTAGGTTTAATGGAGAGGAGTGAAGAGGTAGGCAAAGTCTGTTCTGTAGGTTTTCCTGACAACTCACAGAATTTTGAATGCAAAGCCCTTAAAGAGTTTAAATCTCAAGAGTGCTTAAAACAGAACCAGGTCTGATATGTGCTTTAAAACAGTGACGATATTCACACTGTGGAGAATGAATTAGATGGCTGCTAGGAATCTAGTTAGAAGGTTGCTGGGGCCAGTTAGAGATGAAGGCAGCTTAGGTTAGTTATTCATGGCTATTTGGAACCACAAAGCTAGCCATGGACAAATATTTTCTCAGTTCTACATTAAGGACTCGTCCTCTTTTAGGGACAATTGGTAAATTTGTGCTGATACCCATTATCTTAAAGAAAACCTCTCAAGAAAGTTGCTATGTTAATTACACACATATGTAACAGTTGTTTATTCAATCAGCACTCAAAAGATTTAGATCCAGGAAGATGTTAAATTTGTAATAAGAAATTATTTTAAATGATGGCATAATCATTTTAGTGACATTTTCTCCATCAGAAAATTTAAAATCAGTAAAAAAAACTTTTAAATAATAGTTTGACATTGGTTATTGGAATAGAGCTGTAACAAGCTGTCTTTCTAGATTTACTGATCTTGAAAGCACTGATGGATATCGTAATTTTGATATAAAATTGTAGCTAAATATTTGTGCATGTGTCTTCTTTTTTTTTTTTTTAAGGTGAAACAAAGAGATAGTTTATTGAAGACAAAGTACACTCCAAAGAGGTAGGAGCTAGCTCGAGCAGGAAAATGGTTCAAGAGCCCACGTGTCTTCTTTACTAGATAGACAGTGATACTCAAAGCTCAGTTGGGGAGCAGAGGCCAAGCACTTGAGAAAGTATGTTTGATGATTCAGATAATAGGCAGTTTGGGAGGCAGATATTTAATTCGGGTCAAATATATGATACACAACATATCTTTGAGGTGATTACTGTACAAAAAAACAAAGAATCAGGTTGAAGAAAAGTTTCAAGAAGAAAACAAACATAAGACTAATAGTATAGCCACTAGTCAGATGTATCACTTACAGTGTGATTAGTCCTCATGGAAATGTGCTGTAAGTACAATGTAATCATCACATTTCAAAGACTTAGTGCAAAAAAGAATGAAAAGTCTCTCAATAACATTAATTATGTGTTGAAATGATAGTATTTTGGATTTATTGATTTAAATTAAATATAATACAAAATTAATTTTACTTTTTACTAATTCTTTATACTTTAAAAAATGTGGCCATAAGAAAATTTTAATTGTATATGTATTAATAGTTCACTTTACATTTTTATTGGATAGCACTAGTATAAAGAATCAAGAGGAAGGTGATTATTGCCTAAGAAGTCTGGTTATTTGTAAAAAAAAAAAAACTTGAATAATTCTGCATCTATAAGATGTTTTAATGTATGGAGAAATGAGAGAATATAATGTGTGAAAGATCAGCTTATGCCATAGCCATTGTCAAGTTTCAGGATAATCTGAAGGCTGAATAGCAGAAAAACTACTGTCAAATAACAATTTAATACAAAAAGAAAACAAGATTGATTTTTTCTTATGAATGACTTTCTGTCATTAAGTTCACTATATAAAATATTAGTAAATAATATCCTTTGAAGCACACTTAAGAGCAGAGATCCAGGAGAATTTGTAGCCAAGCTGCTAGCATAACATCATTAGTATTCCTCAGTAACTAAGCAACATTCTCTTGACTTCTAAATCTGCTTGGAGGAATGGATGGTATAAATTTCCTCCTAGTTGATGGCATGGCCCTTCCTTTTAAATCTCACAAAGCTTTGACCTTTGCCACCAATAGTCTCCTAATTCTGCTAATCTGAGATGTGGATGTCATCAAAGGCAATAGCCAGCACTTTTGATAACAACTTCTCTTTAAATGTAAGTGATCTTTCATTTGAGCATTTTGGTTTGGAATGGGTGTTTGTTGAATTAGCTTGTTATGGCATCTTTTCAAAAGGCTTCAATATTTCTGTCATTTATGATGGATAGATTTCTTTGTCATTTCTCTTTTCTGCCTCTTTATCATAGCCATACTGTATTTGATGATGAGTGCAGCAGAATAGTAGAGCTAAAACAGAGATGCCTGGACATCAATACTAAGGAGAACATGCTACACTTTAGCAGGTAATCTCACAAACAACATTGTTTCTTACAGATATCATGAACATTGATGATTTTGCTTTATGGGTAAAAAAATAAAATTTTTAAATGTAATTTAAAGTGCCTTTCCTAAACCCACAGTGTGTTAGTCAGTCATTTTACACACACACACACACACACACACACACACACACACACACCATATCACACTTATGACTTTATTGAGACCTGTTTAAATTTTAAGACGCATAATGCATTAAATAAATTATCTAGCGAGTTAGCAACAAGTTCTGTGGTCCTGTTCATGCAAAGCCTTTTACTCTAGGGCAAAATTTATCTCAAGGATATAAGGTTTCAAATTATTCCTTTTTCTGAAATTCTTACTAGTTCCTATTTTGTTGGTTAATATTTTTAAGTTTGAGTTGTTTTCAAAGGAAAATTATGGCCCCTTTGATATTAATACTAAGTCACATATTAAGAAAAGGCAATCTTTGTGGAGAAGGAAGCAAAGGAAAAATGATGAGACATAGTAATAGCAAATACAATTTGAATTAGAACATTGGGAAAAAAATAATAATCATTTTCTCAGATAGATACCAAGTTCAAGGATCTATGTTCAACCATGTATTTTCAGCCATCTTGGTAATTGTGTGGGTAGCCATCATTAAACAATTTGCTCAGGTCATGATATGATCCTTGGGTCAAGATATCAAAAATACCACAGGCCTTCTGAATGGTTACCCCTTAATTTACATTTTTCTCAAGTTCCCTTTCCAGCTCTCTAATATCATCTAGCTTTATGGGGCAGGGTGTACAAAGAAAATTTGAGCTTCTAGAGAGTAAGAGCTATCATTTTATATTTTACCAGCCTAAGAAAGAGTTTCAATGTATTTCATTTTAATTCATTTCAATACATTGAGTACTTATTAAAATGGCAAGCTTGCATAAGAAGAATGATGAAAATATTGTGGAAAAATTAGCTTCATTTATTTGATATGCCTTTATATCTGTACAAACAAAAGAATTGGAAAAATTCTCCAGATTATTCAACTAGTCCTCAATGTTGAGGAAGGAACATGAGAAAGCAATGGTGTAAAAATTCTTTTGAGATTTTAGCTGATCTATGATCTGCAAAGGCCTAAAAAGTTTAACTATATTTCCACCTGAAGTCATAGCCAACAAATCAACATTAATAATAATAACATTGTGCTTCCTAGAACTCTCCAAAAAGTCCATTGAAGTTTTGTGTAGAGGGATTGTTTTTGAAGTCATAACCTACTAGTGATTCCAGACAAGTCCACACAGCTCTGCCATTGTACATCATGGCAAAGCATGGTTGAGTCTTTCATTCAAAGACTGGCTGAGTATGGACTGATACATGATCTTCCCACCTCAAACAAGCTGAGTGCTTCCTTTCACTCCACATTTGTTTAATTGGCATGAAATTTCCCACATAATTGCAACAGATCTTAGGATTTGGACATACATGAATAATATCTTTGTTTCTGAAATGATTTAAGAATGAGTCCAAACTAATAAAACTGAAACTGCTGTATCATGCTTGATAGCAACTTACCCTTCTTCATGCTGGGGGATGAAAGAGATTCAATGACTGCTTGAGCTTTCCAGGCATGCAAAACAAAGTAAAAAATTGGGGCACATATACCTCCATTATCTAATATTTCAGATGAGGCTTAGAACTAAATTGTCTTCATTCTCCTCAGTTCTACCCTGCTTAAGATAGTGGCTAAATGGTTTGTGTATCAGCATTCATGATGACTGCTGCCAAAGTTAACAACAAATCCCTTTAGCCTATGGGTCAATGCCCTCTGGCCTACTACTATACTAGTTCCAAACTCTTTTTGCCTCAGCAGTTGGGAGTCAGAATGGCTCATCTTCCCAATTTAGTTATATTCATTCACGTCCCTATACATTAGATGGGTGATATAAGTACCTTTATGTGCAAGTTGATCCTTGAACAACAGGGGAGTTAGGGGCCCCGACCTCTTGAGCAGTAAAAAATCTGTGTAAAACAAAAACTTAACTACTAATAGCTTACTGATAACAGAATCAACGAACATATTTTATATGTTATAGGTAATATTTACTGTATTCTTAAAATAAAGTAAACTAGAGAAAGAAAATGTTATTAGAAAAACATAAGAAACAGAAACTGTACTTACACTATTTATTGAAAATAAAATCCACATATAAGTGGATCCTAGAAGTTCAAACCTGTGTTGTTTGAGGGCCAACTGTATATTACTTCATTTGACCCTCACAGTAACGTCATGGGGTTGAGAAGGTAGATATTATCATCTCTGATTTTATGTATTAGGATCCTGAATACATTCTACTTGCCCATTTGATTCACTGATTTCAAAATGTTGCCGAACCCTCCAAACAGTGACAGACACTCGGTGGAAACAGGAAGGGTTCAAACTTGTTCTTTGACAGCATGTAGACTACTATTTTCCAATCCACAAGTGCATGGTGGCATTTGTTGTGTCTGGAAGATGCCCTGTGTGTGTGTCACAATCCAGGGTTTCCTCATTTCCATGAGCTTCCTGTCTCTCATCTAACTTCTAATTGTCACTGCAATCGTATCTCATTCTTCAGCCTGATGTCACATGCCAAAAATCAGTTCCTAATCCATAACGAGCTCTCAGGAGCAGGAGAAGCTCACCTAACAAGGTAAGATCGAAATTTATCCCAACCAGGAGACAGCCAGGGGTGGTAATCGGATGTGAGGGCCCTACAGGGAGGCTGCCTGCATTCCTGTCCTAGTTCTGTCATCTGTTGGCTCTGTGGCCTTAAATCTCTCTAAGCTTTTGCTTTTTTCATTGATAAGATGATGATAATAATAGTACCTACCTTGTGGAGTTTCTTTGAGGTTTAAATAACATATGTGAAGCATTTAAAACTGCCTGGAACAAGCTAAACATTTAATAGATATTCCTTATTCTTAGTTTGAAAAAAGTTTTAAATTATATAACATTTACAGATATAAAATCATCTTCAACCAGATGGCCAATGTACAGAAAGCGATTTAATTTTAAAAGTAAATTCTTAATTTCTAGAAGTCAGTCATTAATTTGTTATAGCAAAGGTTCTTGGTTATTACTCTCTTACTCATTCTTAGATTAAGTAGTTAAAGAGCTTACACTGCAGTGAGTGCTTTATATGTCACTTAATCGTCTCTATTACCCTGTAATCTTCCCTATAACCCTGTAAATTTATTAGCCCAACTCTACTAACAAGGAAACCTAGAGACAAAGCTACCTAATAACTTGCCCAAGTTTAGAAATCCCATCTGTCTTGAGGCTGGACTTGAATCTCAGGCCATTGAACTGCAGGTCTCCTGTGATGAGCACTCTGCACTGCCATGGTGCTGGCCTGCCTTCAAAGAGACATGCTTTTAAGCCATACTGAAGAGGAAAGATTACACATGTATTTAAGAATTGTCATTGAGTGTCCATAAAGAAATAATCTTGTCATTAGAAAGTGATCGTAAACTTACTTGTTTGGTTGAAGCTTCAGTTCTTGTGTGTTTGCAGGGTGCTGGGCTAGACTAGAGGATAACTCCACTTTTAGCTTTGCCGTGGTGTGTGCACCTATCATCTGAGTCTTTAGGTGTTCTGGCAATTCACCAGAATTTAGGTGAGCAAAGACTTAAAATAATTGGAAAATTTTCATTAAAATAAGACAATAAAGTAAGCTCCTATACTCAACTAAACTCATTTCATTTTCAGACCTGTATCTCAATGGTAGCTTCTATGTGAAAACACAGTTTAATAAGGCTCAGGGTTAACTCACTGTATTTGCTCCCTTCCATACTTTCTCAGCTTTCTTGGGATGTTGGTCAAGTTTTCACTAGGGCGCTATTTTTATTTCAGTCATCAACTCTGATGTATAAAATTAATCTGTGATAATTAAATGTTTTGTGTCAGGCATTCCTATGATGTGGCTGTTTTTAACAACAACCTGTTTGATCTGTGGAACTTTAAATGCTGGTAAATTCTTTAATTTGGAAAATGAAGCGAATCCTGAAGTGTGGATGAATATTGTAAGTCATGGAAAATATCAAAGAACATTGAATAAAGCAGATTAATGGGTTATGAAACTCTTAAAGGTCCTCTTATAGCTGAAAATCTCTGGTAAGAAAAGAGATGAAACATAGGTGATTTTTAACATTTCTCCTAGAGTCAAACTAGGTAGATCTCCTCTTTTGGCTAAATAAATAATGCTTTCTAGTAATGCAAAGCAGAACTGTATTTTCATAGACAACCTCCTCTTTTGAATTTATATTTTGAGACTATTAAGAATTTGTATTTTAAGCCATATATATATATATATATATATATATATATATATTTATATATATATATATATATATATTTATATATATATATATATATATATAAACTGTCCTCTACTGCAGTTTTATTGCCTTTAACCCAAGAGGGATCTCAAAAGACAATTGACTTGAGAATAGGAGGGCTATCAGAAAAGCATCCAGCCATGTAATATGAGACAGACACATTTATGACTGGATTTTTCTGGACAGCCCTCATATAGTTTTGTCAAAAGAATGGGACAATGCTAAATATTATCTCTCCTCTCCCCCCCAAAAAATGCCAGGAGGAGACATTTTCTAATATTCTACTTAATTTTTATCAAGACTTGATGTAGTAACTTAATTTAAACTTACTTGGTGCTACAAATTACAGGTAATTCACCCCAATAAGTGTACACCTGGTGCTTTGTTCTAGTTTCTTTTGATAACCTTTAAAGATGATGTTTAGCTAATGCCTGTATTTTCACTGAGCAGAGTGAAATCATCACCTATAATGGATACCCCAATGAGGAGTACGCAGTCACCACTCAAGATGGGTACATACTCAACATCAACAGAATTCCCCATGGGCGAAGAGACACTAGGAGCACAGGTATGAGATGCGTCTCTCCTGATGAGAAGGACTGCATGTGACTAAAATTCAGTGCTGGCTAATCTTTAAGAGAATGACTGATTTATCAAAATGTATGTGGATTTGGGATTGGTTTTTAAATGGTTAACAGGAAATCCCATTCTTTTTCAATTCTCTGAAGACTACCAAGAACCTGAAAATACAAAGGGCAAGACTGATCTTGATGACCGTAACTGGGCTTGCTTGTTAGGTTGGAAATGCAAACACGGAGCCTACGTGTTGTTAGCTCGTTTCTGATTTCTCGGGTGAAAATTTGCTGTATTCCAGGAAGTGGATTTCCTCACTGTCAGAAAGAGATCTGCTGGGTTGTATGAAGTTGGCTGTGGAGTACCCTCAAAGGAGTCTCTCCTGCCCCCACTAGAATCAATAGGCCTCCCTCCACAGTATATAAAAACCAAGATAAGTGACAGGCATTGCTAAAACTTTTTCTAGGAAAAACAAACAAACAACAACAACAAAACTTTAACATTTACATATGCTTAGACCTAAGGGACCAACCAATGATTTGTGGAACGAAAAGAGCATGGTATTAATAAGGCCACATTCTAGAATGAGGAGCCAGCCCTGCAGAATCAGAGAAATTACTCTTTAAAAGGGGAAACAGAACTGCACAGCCTCCGCAGAGGGAGAGAGTAAGCAGAACCTCTGCAAAGCCTCAGTGGCCAACACATAGCACGATCACTGCATCATCTCTTCCACCATCCGTATTCCGAGGCAACTATAGTCATGTTTGACACTTTCTCCCTCTAAGAAAGAAATCTGTAATTCAAGAGTTTCAGAATTTAAAACAAAACAAAAAAAAAGGAAATGAGAGTAGGACATGGGTAGGGTTACCAGGTTAAATACAAGACACTCAGTTAAAGTTGAATTTCAGGTAAACAGTATACAAGTTTTTCATATACATTCCACATTAGGATGTTGTACTTATAAAAAATATTCATTATTTATCTGAAATTCCAATTTAATAGTGCATCTGGGTCTTTCGGTGTATCCTTTTTTTGTTGTTTGTGGCTAAGTCTGACAAGACTCCAGCAACTAAACTTTGCCCAGGTGTGGAGGAGATGGAACTCTGAAATACAAAAGAAGAAAACTTTTACAAGGAAAGGTTTTGCTTAAAGAGGGAGAATTTGGGGAAGATTTGGAATTAAAAGCCATTTATTAGCTGTATTGTTCCAAAAGCATTACTTTAATTTAAATCAGTTAAACCTCCCAGCAACCTGAGGAAGTCAGCTCTATTAATAGTGATCGTTTTACAGATGATGAAACTGAGGCAAAACAGGATATGAAACAGACTTGAAGTCACATAAATAGCAAGTCAAAGAACCAGGATCCAACCCCAGGCAGTCTGACTCCAGAACCTCTGCTCTTAACCATTGAAGTTAGTGCCTCCTGGGGCACTTCCACCCTGGTTCTTCTCACCTCGCTGAACAGTCTCTCCCATGGGAATTTGAGAGCTGGGGGAGGGATATTGAGCTGATTTTACAATTAGAGTTTTAAATGTTCTCCAGTGGGCAGCGACTGGGGATTTGGTTAGAAGCATGGTGAGAAACTAGTCATTGTCCATTACACTCATCCCCTCTGCCTCCCTGAACAAAGGATTGGAAGAGGCATAGGACTCCATTAAACATGATCATTTTCATGTCTTTATAAGCCAAACCCGGGAAATACATAAATATGAATACATGGAGCAGAGCAGCTACAAGTGCATGCTTTGGCATGAGATAGTACAGGACTCTTTAGTCCTGGCTCTGTACCTTGTTAGCTGGGTGACCCCTTGGGAGAGTTACTTAACTACTTCAAGTCTGGGTTTCCACATTTGTGAAATGAAGATCCTCAAAATGGTAGTTACTTTATAGAGTTATTGTAAGAATTTAATAAGCTCAAGCATGTCAGTCAGTCAGGATAACAAGAGAACCAAGTATGTACTCAAGAAATTTATGTGATCATAATGCTCTATGCTCATGACAAAGGGTAAAGTGAGTGCTGTTTTTTGGTTTTCGTTTTTCCTGGTACAGTGGTGGTGTTGGTGGTGTTGGTGTGTGTTTCTGTTATTTCCTTAGATGCTTTATTTATCATAAATTATTCTCTTTCTTCTCTCTCTCTCCCTCTCTCCCTCCCTCCCTCCCTCCCTCCTTCTCTCTCCTTTCTCTCTTTTCCTCCCTCCCTTCAGGTATTCGGCCAGTTGTGTATTTGCAGCACGCCCTGTTTGCAGACAATGCCTCCTGACTTGAGAATTATGCCAATGGCAGCCTTGGGTTCCTTCTAGCAGATGCGGGTTATGATGTCTGGATGGGAAACAGTCAGGGGAACACTTGGTCAAAAAGACACAAAATACTTTCAGTGAATGAAGAGGAATTCTGGGCCTTTAGGTAAACTGTATCTAAGAAAAATCATGAAGAAAGTTTGAGACAACTTCTTTTAATATAATAATGTGAATGATATTAATAATTTGTGATATTTGAAATCACATAACTCCTTATCATTCCTACTAACATCTCAAAGGAGAGAAACAGCAAAAAGCATTGATTTCCACTGATTCTCCAAAAGGCAAATTATATCATTTTAACATCCAATTCTATCCAATACTATACATTATAAGTATGTCCCAAGGGACAGTTCAGGAAATTCTTATGACCAATGTATCCATTCACGCAATGTTTATTGAGTGCTTACTATATGCATTGTTCTAAGCCTAGAGCACTCAAGAGTGAACCAAGTCCTTGCCCTCCCAGAGCTTACATTCATTCTAAAGCTGCTCATACAAGGCTTTGTTCTTGCACAGGGAATCAATTTTACCATGATGTGTACCACTACCGAATTTTATTTCTAGAAACTGGTTGAGACTGTATAGAATACCGTTTTCATGAAAACTCCAATATGAGATCTTTAAAATCTTATTCTTGGGCAGGGATTTTTGATATGCTGTTCTTTTAGTGAAAGTTTTTTCTTCTGTCGCCAGAGTGCAGGCCAATACCCACAATAGGCTTCCCTCCACAGGCCTCAGCTCCCTGTGGGCAGGCAAGCCTGCTGTAGAACAGAATGTGCATTCCTGCCGTACACATGACACATCTGTCAGCACCCACTGACAGGCTGAGAAAAAAAGGAAGGCTAGAATCAATTGCTAGGGTCAGAGCTTTGGGGCAGAGGCAAGAATCAAGAAATATTTTGTGTTATTCATCCCTGGCTGAGAGCTTGGAGTTTGTTTACTGTGAAGTATTGTGATTCTCTTACATTTTGGCATATCAATCTAGAGATTTCCTCACATGTTGTTTTACTAAACAAGCCTCTAGCTCATGGGGTTCCTGACTCAAGTAAATGGTATACAGGCCCTTTTGTTCTCCTGTAGTAATGCCAGATGAACTGGTCTATAGAATTTTGGTTTACGTTGAACGTATCTTTACATAGACAAAAATTTTAATAATAAGAACATCTAATTGAGTGTCTACTAACAGCCATAGATAGCATCCCTGATACATAACAGATACTATCATGTTTGTTTTCACAGATAAGAAACTTATGCCCAGAGAGAAAATTTAGGCTCAGAGCATTTAAATAACTTAGCAAAAGTCACTCAGCTAGTACAGGTAGAATCATGCTTTACAATCAGTTCTGTTTCCGAAGTGGAGGTTAAACCACCCTAAGAGTCTTAAAATCCCCTGGGGGGTGTGGCTGTAGAGACCCGAAAACTAGATGGAGAAAGGGAAGTAAGTGAAAATGATTCAATGGAAGGGAATGAAGAGGAATGATAAGACTGAACTTCAGAGAGCATACACAAGTCTTGAAATTATTCCTGCTATTAGGAACTAACCCACATAAACCAGCAAACAAAAGCTACAACAGCCTATATAATTGGATAAATAATGAAATACACACCGAATAAGTGAACAATACAGAATTCTGCGTGTAAAAAGTGAGTGAGCAAATGCCATCTGAACGTTGTGTAGTTGCGAATATTTATACGCCCCTGTTTTATTTTGCAGTTTTGATGAAATGGCCAAGTATGATCTCCCAGGAATAATAGACTTCATTGTGAATAAAACTGGGCAGGAGAAGTTGTATTTTGTTGGACGTTCACTTGGCACTACAATAGGTATGTTTATAAGGGTCACAGTATTGTAAAAGGTCACCTTTAAATTGGAATAGAATTACTGCCATTTATAGTGCCCTAAATTCTCTGTCCTGTACTGGGCATATAATCCTAGTGGCTACAAACCTGAATTTCAGAGACTGCAACTAGGACAAACCTTTCCTCCATTTCTGACCACAACAGCACATTTGTAACAGTGATATAATTTTCCAGAATAAAGTGTACCCCAAATCCAAAGAAGTTTTTCAAAGAGTAACTTTCTAGATCCCCTCAGAGCTGAAAAAGTAAAACCTAAATGCCGTGAAATATCCATGAAGAATAAAACACATCAATCATACCTTCTTCACAACCCACATGGAATTTTTAAAAAATAAATAAAAGAGAGGAGTTTATGTTGATATTTGAACAAATTGAAAAGATATGATCACTTTTTTTAGTTGAAACACAAAAGCTTACTATAATACATCAACTGGGCTTATCTATTTAGCATGTGGTTTAATATTTAAGATAAGGCAATTAAATGTAAGCACTATGTAAAAATTTTTTTAAGGTCAAGACCAGGCTCTTTGAAAACATACTTCTTACTGCATTCCTACATCTTTTGAGAATAGCATCAAAATTTAGTTTCAAATAAAAATTTAAAAGAATCCATACTATTAAAAATGTGAATTTATTAGTGATCGTTCACTAAAGTTTCCAATTTTAAGACTGAGTTGTGTACAAATGCACTATTTAAGTATAGGTGAAACTGTAAGAAATAATAAATATTCTTACAGTCTCATTATCACCATTATCATCAATAGCCAATACGTATTTATCAGTGCTTTACATTGATAGGCAGCTTATAAGCTTGGAAGAGGCTGTGAACACCAGAAAACATATTCTAAAGGGGTATTAGAGAACTAATAGACCCCAAAACAAAACAAAACAAACAAACAAAAACCCCACAACTGCCACTGACAGGTAAATAATTATACTGTCATTGTAGCATTTATTAAGCACTTCCAAGGTTAAGGGCCTTGGGAGTGTTTAGGATCTTTCCCGCAATCTTTCTCTCTAAGCTTCAAAAACAATCTTACTATTTCTAGTTTTATCTCACAGAAGAGGAAACAGAAGTTCAAAGAAGTTAAGTGGATTGTTCAAAGTGTCTTAACACACAAGAGGTCGAACACAGATCCAATCCGTTCAGTTTAACATCCCCAGGGAGGTGCTTAGGCATATTAGATGGAGCAGGAATGACTTGAGTGGGGTCTAGAAATTGCGGAGGACTTAGATATGCTCTTGTATCTACTCTGGAAAGAAAACAGAAAATTTGACCATCAGTGTTCTGCATTTCAATTAGGATTTAAAATTTTTAGTGAGCATTATTTACGTGTTGGGACAGAGCAATTTTTGTTTTGTGAGAAGGACCCACTCTTTGCAGGACATTAAGCAACCCAAGAGCAGCTCAATAAATGACAATAGGGATCCCCAGTCAGTGTGATCACCAAAAAATTCACCAGAGATCTTCTAGGGGGGTGTATTATGCCTGTTTCAGAGTCTTTGTATCAATAGCTCAGTCAACAGATACAATCAGTTCTTATTTTTTTTCTTTTCTGGCCAAAACAATTTCAATATTTCAACAAGAATTTCAGAAACAATAAAAAAGCCTTTGCTATGACCACACACACACACACACACACACACACACACACACACACACTGGAAGGGGCCCAGGAAAGCACCTCTGAGAACCGAAACACAGACACTCCAGATAGCCTCTTCTGTAGGGAGCTGATCTGCCCCCTCGTCCTCACAGGCGAGACATGGGTGCAACACTATTGCTGAAAGGTCAGAGCAAGTGGAGGCACCTGGTGCTTCCCCGGACCATGGCGAACCAAGGGAAATCCCTTTCTGTCTTGGAAGCAGGAAAGATTCTGGAGGGCTGGTAATCCAGTGAAGCACTGGGGGCAATGAAACCTCATTCCATTGTGAGAGAAAGAACAACTGGAATAACATGATGATACTGCAGAAAGAACTGATGGATTCACCTCCCAGGAACTGTGTTTCTGGAAGATCTGTGACTCGGAGTTAGGAGTAAATGACGACAGGACCAGCACTTACCCCATGCTTAGGAACTGAGGTTGTCGTTGCTTCAGAAGCTTATGCCTCACTTTCCCTAACCAAGTTTGCCCCCCAAAATGAAAGAGAAAGGGACAGTTGAGAGCAGAGAGGACTGAAGGCAGAATATCTTTGCAGAATTAACCCAGAAGAGTCGCCCAATTCTTCCCCCAAATCATTGCAATAGAAGGATGTACAAATGACAAAGCAGAGTCCCATTTTTGTTCTTGGAAATATTGCATAAGCATCTCTTATTTTTTGTAAGAATGTGTTGTCTTTTGTTCTCTTAGGGTTTGTAGCCTTTTCCACCATGCCTGAAGTGGCACAAAGAATCAAAATGAATTGTGCCTTGGGTCCTGTGCTCTCGTTCAAATATCCCACGAGCATTTTTACCAGTTTTTTCTACTCCCCAGTTGGCAATCAAGGTAAGCTCCCCCTTTCACCAAAATGTATCCAAAGGTCTCATTTTGAATCATAGATCCTTATTATTTTAAAATCTATTGTGAAGTAAAAGTAGTAAATCTAGATGAAACATGTGGAAACCTGACTCCACAACCATGTGTTTGTGAGTGTCTATGTGTGTGTGCGTGTCTGCACCCCAGTACCTACAATTTCCGCATGCAGTTTACTGCATTCATTAACATACATGGGTATATGTGTCAGGATTTCTAGCTGAGCAGAGCGCTATGTCCATTTAAAGTCTATGCACAGTTTTCTTGTGCCTTTCTTGTTCCACTGGGCACGTCAGTGAATTCACAATACCCAAACAGAAGACGTTTTTCGAGTTTTTTATAATCACTGATGTCCCTGGCTTTGATCTTAGATAAGCCTGAATAATATATCCCTTCCCATATGGGAGCTTGCTCTAATTCACTAAAGCTAAGATTCCAAAGTCTAAATGTCTTTCAGCTCAATGATTCATTCAAATATTTATTGGTTATTTCCCAAGGGTTGAAAAAGCAATTTAATTGCCAACTGTGAATTTGGAATTTTATCCATTAAAAGATTTTTTCTATTTATTTTTTGATTCTCTGAAAAGGTCATTGGTACAATTTACCAAGATTTCCCCTTAAATTTGTGGTGAAAGATAAAATGAATTTTGGCTAAAATAAAGTCAAGGATACCAATTAGGGTATCACAGTAATTCTTGGAAATATTGCATAAGTATTTCTCATTTTTTTGTAAGAATGTGTTGTCTTTTGTTCTCTTAGGGTTTGTAGCCTTTTCCACCATTCCACAATAAAGCCCTGGCTTAAGGTAGCATGATGAAAATGGGAAAAAAAAATTGTTTGGGAGCTAGCACAAGGAAGAATTTCCACGGGGTCTAATGATTGGTTTGTAATAGCTTGATTGTACAGTTTACTGTAAACTCAAGTGAAGTAACTTTCATTTTGTGCAGTTGATAGTTCTATTTCAAAGTGTGTTGACATCACTATTTTCTACAGTTGCACAGAGTTGAGCAGATAAATTAGTAAAGTTAATTCAGAGACAGACACATCTCTCTCTAAATACACCCGTTTTGCACATGTATTGCTTTGCCTACATGGGTTATGCCTGAGGCAGATATTGTCCCTGGCTTATCTCTGCTTCATACCCTCTACTGTCAAATCTCCTGCCACTTTAAATCCCACCCCCCGACCCTTCCTGCCACTTGACAATATCTGTTGCTCCCAGGAGCTCCAGTCCTGTGTTCAGATATTCCCCACCCAGGCTTACTGTCCCAAGCCCTAGAAGTTTTAACCACCTGCCTCCCGTGACATCCATCTGTCCTCCCTACAGTAGCACCATCTCCTGGGGGCACCACTGTGCACTTTTTCACATCAGAGCTGGCTCATCTGGGACCAGAAAAGCAACGTACAAGTGGGCAAGAGGGAAAACCCTGCTTTTCCTTCCCATTCAAGGCAATATTTCACCTTAAGGAGAAACTGTTCTGCCCTTCCTGCCAATTAATGAGAAATAAGAAACATGGAGAATTACAGAATGGATAGAATAAAGAGATGCTTCACCATGGAGAAGGGGTTGAGGGTCCTTACTGCAATCTCCTTGTAAATTATGTCTGGTGATCTTCCCTGGGTGGAAATGGATTCCTAACGACTTACTTTGCTTGAATGACTTGGTGTCCTTAACTGAAACAGCACATGCAATTACAAATAGGTCCCCAAAGACACTCATTCCCAGGCTGAAGCGAATGTCAGGGAATCAGGAAATGATTCTTGAAAGGATAATTTTATTTTTTTAAATAAAATTTTTTTTATTATTACAGAGATTTTTTTGGTACCAAAGGTTTCTTTTTAGAAGATAAGACAGGGAAGTCTCCTTCTACCAAAATCTGCAACAATAAAATATTATGAGTGATATATAGTGAAATTATGTCCTTGTGGGCTGGATTCAACAAGAAAAATATGAATATGGTATGTATACTGATTATGGGACCATTAAATATCTTAAGAAATTCCAGCTTTCCTTTGACTAATTTTGATAAAGCTATTACACTGCTGAAATTAATGGGTATTCTAACCCCTTTAAGGCGGAGATTTGCTAGGCATAGATCAGGTATTCAAAGGATCATGGCTAAAGAATAGGGAATGAGAACAGGCAGCTTCATCCTTCCATCCTCGGCCAAGTTTAGGAGGATGAATGGTCTGCAGTGGGTAGTAGCTTCCCATGTTCACAATCAGTTACCACTTACTACAGTGAATTTGATTTTATAACTAATATAATGCATTAAAAACTAAAGTCCTAGGAGAGAAGAGATGCACATACAAGCACTGAACTTATTTCATGTGTGCCTTCACTTGTTGGGTGACGTTGGCCTCAAACAAAACTCCACTTGGAAATTATTATCCAAGACAATGGAATGGAGATGGAGTCCCTTTTCTATGAAAGAATAGCAGTCCTATTTCATCAACTCTTTCCTGTTACTGAGAATTCCAGAAAGAGGAGGAGGAGGAGGAGTTGCTGACACTTGCAGATACGTGTGGTTTGGTAGTTATCTCTATCATATTCTAAATGGCAGCCAAAGAGATTGTGACCGTGAAGCTAGTCCCAAATGTTTCTCCACCAGTCCACCCCACTCCTACTCTCTAAGAAGTTGCATTGTGTTAGACTGCAAACCATGAGGAGTCACTGTTCAAAACCTGCTTATGTAAAAGTAAAGACTTTTAATGGTTCCCTTGATTCATTTTCTTATATCCAGGGATAGAGAATTATGGTTACTATTATATCTCTATAATTTTTATCTTTATAATATTTACAAAGATTCAAGTACACTCTTAATGGAAATGATTGGTTTTTAGCTTTTCCGTGACAATATTTTACTTTATCCTCACGAGTCCACCAAATTTTTAGTGTGATTTTTAGTTATGTTCATTTAATAGATAAAAATACAAAAACTCAGAGAGGTTAAATAACTTGCCCAAAGTCACAAAGATGAATAATTAACAAAGCTAGATCCTGAAATCCAGGTTTCATGATCTACTGATTAGTGACAGTGTAAGTCCATTCACATACACATCTGCCCCTCACATTTACACATAATACCTTTCCTACTTGCTTTGCTCCGTGATGTCCAGTGTTATTTCTTCTACTTCAGTAATTAAATTATCCTATAGTTTCAGAACTGGTGCAGGTTTGCTCTCAAGCAACCCAGGCCACTAAGCCCATGCTTCACTCATGTTCAAGTGACTGACATAAATTCATATTTATCTAGATAATTCGCCTCATCATTTTCAAAACCCCAGCATTTGTTTATTACTTTTCAGCAGAATTGTTCTCTGTTTCTCAAAGGCATAGTTTTTTCACTGGATTATAATTGCTGTAACATGTTTTATTGTCCTTCAGAGTTGAATGGACATGTATATGTCATATGCTCCCACAGGATCATCAATACAGATAGTGTCTTATAAAACAGGTAGTGTCTTTGTCATGGAAAACCAGTCCAACCTCTATTTTCATTATACATGAACGGACAGTTAGTAGGAGAACTCCAAGAAGCTTAGCAGCTGGTTACCATTTTGTCCTTGTCACCATCTTAGTGGTTCGATATCCCTGGATTTTAAGAAAAGGACAAGGTATGGTGCAGACCTAGTAGGTGACATAAATGAACCCCACCTTAAACTGGAGCTTGTAATATAGGCCCTGAGCTAAATAAAGCAAGAGGTAAACTGGGAAAGCCTCAGGAAATCTGAGTCTTCTCCAGAAAGAGAAATATCTGAGGTTTGACTTCCCCTCATTGAGTTTTGGTTTTTTGTTAGCTTTTCCTTCAAACCGAGGGAAATCTTTGCGCTCTCTCTCTCTCTCTCTCTCTCTCTCTGTTGACCTTGTTTTTAACAATGGTAGAAATGTATTTATGTTTCTCCAGCTGTACAGAAGCTTTATTTTCCTCCTGGTGTACAGGTTTTCCTATGATTTGTCGTTAACATTGAATATTGTGTTTCTAAAACACATTTATTTCAGCTGTACCCATCTGATGAATTCAGAGCTTATAACTGGGGCAGTGAAACTGAGAACATGCATTGCTATAATCAGGTAGACCCCTCAAAACACTCCGAAAGTGTGATTTTGAAAAATTGTAATAATAAATTATTTGAGAGTGAGAAGAATTCTACCTGGTAACAGGTAGCCTTCACACTGATAGAGCTTTTTGAAAAATCTCTAACTTTAATATCTATTCTTGCAGAAAATCCTGAAATAAAAGAAGCACATCCCAAGGAATTTAAATAATTTCTAATCCCTGCACCCAGAGATAATTAGACATATCAATATTCTGTTGCATTCCAATCTTCTCAGTATCACTCATTTTATACAACTTTTAATCTTGCTTTTTCATTTACTGTTACAGCAAGACACAGTCAATATTACTGAGGTCTTTTTAACCTATTTTTAAATGGCTACATAATAATAAAAGTTGTTTTATAAAAATTTACAGAAATACACATTTCTTGACACCAACAGCAAGAATTGAGATTCTGCATGAAAATTAAAAGAGTATGATCCACTCATGAAGAGTTGATCTTAAGGCAACCTTTTTCCTCTAACTTTACACACCAAAACTTATAGTCATTTAGCTCTCCTGTACTTTTAATCAATTTTGTTGCCATCATTTTTTTCCTCAGAGTTGGAGGCTGGGCTTCTGAGTATGAACTAAGCACATTAGATTAAAATTTTCCGAAGTTTTCCCAGACTGACATCTTTAAGGTATTTCTTAGTGCAAACATAGATCAATTAGGTTGTTTCTGAGGATCAAAACAGTCAATCAGAACAGTCACTTTCTCAGTAATATACTGAGTTATTAGAGAAATGATTCTGTTAACCCTTAATCAGAAGAGCTATGCACATTTTTATTACTGTTTTTAATCATCTTGATTTGCATACAATAAAATTGACTAACTTTACGGCCCAATTTAATAAGCTTTGACAAACATATTCATTTGTGTAACCAGTCACAGTCAAGATAAAGAACATTTCCAATACCCTAAAAGTTTTCTACTGCCTCTCAGACTATGCATATTCACAAGTGCATGTATTTGCAAATGCTTTTAAAAAGGTCAGAAAAAAACAATAAACAACAAGATTGAACAACATGATACTTCAGCATTTGGTTAGTTGGTTCTGCCCTACTCCAGGCCAATCTTGTTTTGTTTGTGACTTTAGATCATTTGAAGTCAATTTTTGTTACATTCCAGTTTCCTCACTTTCCCCTCTCCTGAAGTTTCCAACACAATGTCTGCACCCACCCACTCTGTCTTACTGAGAACAGGAAGATTAAACCATGTAAGTTCCATGAGGGCACGGCCTTCCTTCTGTTTGTTCACCTGTTTTCTCACCTAGAGGAGTACCTGGCACTTGTTAATACTTATTTTTTGCATAAACAAAATTTATTAACTTCCCCCTTATTTACCTTAAACATGTTTCTGTCCTCTTCATTTTCTTTTTCCCTTTTTTATCTCTCAGAAAATGAAGGTCCTCTTATTTTCCAAGTTAACCTGGTTTTGTGCCCCTAACCCCATGTCTTCTCCCTGACTCTTCACACTGATTTTTTTTAAATAATGAAATCCTAGTTGTTTTACTTTCATTTTGTGTGTATGTGGCTAATTTTTTATTATTTTAATTAATCAATTAATTAAATTTTCATTTACAATTGACATTCAATATTAGTTTATCTTAGTTTTGGGTGTGCATAGTGTATAGTGGTTAGACATTTATATAATTTATGAAGTGATTCTCCCTCAGTAAGTCTAGTACCTCCAGGTTCCATGCATAGTTATAATATTACTGACTCTATTCTCTATGCTGCACTTCACATCCCCATGACTATTTCGTAACTACCAATTTGTACTTCGTAAATCCCTTCATATTTTTCACCCAGCCTTCCACTCCCCTTATTATCTTAAATAAACTATCCCTTATGAAAAACAAACCAAAACACCTCCCCTCAACCCATCAATTCCATCAAGTCACCATTGCCTCACCCTGTTTTTATCAGCATTTTTTGGAATATTTAAAATGGTGAGTGTCTCTACTTTATTCCCTCTTCCCATCTTCCTGAACCCTAAAAAATGTAATTTTGGTCTTTATCTTTCTAGTACAGGTACTCTATTTCAAGTCACCTGCGGCTTTTAATTACCAAATTCAATTGCCTATCCTCACCTTCAGAAATATGTTATATTAGTTACTATGGCAACCGTACAACACACTCTCCTAACTTGGACTTTCGTAATGCAACGATCTCTGATTTTTTTCCTCCCCTTGTTCATTGCTCTCTTTGTCCTCTGCATTGGCTACCCTGTATTTCCCAGCGCTCTCAAACTGTCATCATCCCCCAAAGATTCTTCACATCTCTCTCCCTGTCCTTTTTTGGAAAATTTAGCCATCCTCACAGCTTCAATTATCCCCTTCTGTAAACCATTCATACTGCTTGTCTAGATTTTTTCAGGACCTACCTCTCATCTATTCTTTCTTCAGCTCATCCCACACACATCTCATATAGTCATCTTAAGACAGAGCTCCAAGAAATAACTCTGCCTTGTCTCCAAAACTTTTGTAAGATGTCCAAATACTTTAGCTTGGCATTTAGACCTTAACCATCTTATATCCAATCTTATACCCTTCTGTGTTCTCTCACATATATACTTCTCTGGGTACACTGACAGGTCGCCATTCCTGACCGTGGCCTACATGTTCTTCCTCCCACCCTCTTCATATCTGTCAAAATCCAACCATCTTTCCCGAATCATTTTAAATGACTCCGTTGTATATAAAGCTTCCAGTTGGAAATACTTCCTTATTTGTTTTTACTTGTATTGTCTTTTCAGAGTGTTTTATGGCATTTAACATACCCTACTGTGTACACAAATGTTTGTTTAGTTATCTTGCCTGCTCCTTCAAACTCCTTGAAGAAAAGGATCATTGCATGCTTTCTTTCTAGTTCCCTCAGTGCCTAACTGAACTATGAACTCAGAAGAACTAATTTGGCAGCCCCTCTACTTACTTGAATTTGGTTGTTGCTATGAGGAGCTTCCTCTCATGAATGCCCTTTCTCTCTCTTCCATATAGAGTCAACCCCTACTCTATGACTTGACTGCCATGACAGTGCCTACTGCTATATGGGTTAGTGGACATGACGTCCTTGTAACAATCCAGGATGTGGCCAGGATACTTCCCCAAATCAGGAATCTCCAGTATTTCAAGCTATTACCAGATTGGAACCACCTTGATTTCATCTGGGGCCTTGATGCTGCTGAACGGATATACAGTAAAATTATAGGTTTGATGAAGGCATATTCCTAACTAGAATGCATCTACTTTTAAGTTATAAGTTGCTTCCAAGCCCAAAAGGCTTTGGGAAAAATACTGATCAGCAGTGAGGTCTGCTCCAGTATCCTCCACCTCGTTCCTATTGCTGAGTCTTTCCCTAGCATGGAATCTCAACTAGGAATTATTTCAACTGTGCTGCTCTTTCTCTAAGGAGTGTCCACATTTGAAATCTCAGAATTTTTTCTTCTCAGTCAGGGCTGGGCCACATTTTTCATCCAAAAAGGTCTGGTAAACTTTTCTCTGCTAAATGAACACTTGGGAGAGAAGTTAAAAGAGGTGTTTTCTTTCCCATTTCAAGTGTATACTGTGGCTTCATGAAAATAATATCTGTTTCCCATCCCCTTTTTGAAAGGATTGAACATAAGCAGAGGAGGCTGGCCTAGAGAGAAAGATCTTGTCAAGGCAGCCATTTGAGAAAATATTTTGGGTGGCTGTTACCCTGTGGCTTACTTGAAATCACAACTATGACAATAGTCATTATGGTAATCTATAAACAAGCCATGAAATGACACCTGGTTCACATCAAGCATGAAAGAACAGCAGAATGTAAAACTAACAAAATTTAAGTATTCCAGGAGCTTGTTTCACTGTTACATGCTAGAAAAATAAAAAGAGACAAATTTGGGAATGAGTAAGATAAGCTGAATTTACTAATTATTAAAACTATTTACTATAGTCACTGTCTTAAAAACAAACTTAAATTAATAAAACTTTTTGATAGTAGTGTAGTAGACAGAGCTCATTCAAGTAGGCTATAGTCAATTTATAACATATGACAAACAATTCTCTCTTGTTTTGCTCTAAAGATAAACTTAGCTGATCACCTATTATGTCTTTATTATCAAAGTAGAATTTATACTACTGCATTTGTACCTAAGTAACATTTAAAGCAGTTCCCAAAAAGCCTAATTTAGAACCAACAATGGACACATTAACAATATCCAAAATTTTGCTTTATTTCATTCTCTAAATGATACAAGATATCAATTCTAGCATTTAGTATGGAGTTCCAACAGTGGCATGAAGTTTTAGTATCAGTTCAAGTTATACATTTATAGTGTGTGCATTTTTCTGTTATATATGTTATATTTCAATAAAAATATTTTTTAAAACTTTAAACTTTTGTGTTTCAAATCAATAAGCCAAGAAGTATAAAAGAAAACTATGTCCCATTCTTACCATACCAGTATTTCATATATTAGCTCTATATATAGTAGCAAATACACATATATTAGCTATCAGAGGTCTGAGTAATAGCTTACTTTTTGCTAAGACTTGTACATGAGATATCTCATTTAGAACAATTAGTACTATGGTTGTATTTATTTTACATATGAGAAAATTAAAGCACAAAGAAAAATGAAGCATAAAAGCCAAATTTGCCTAAGATTGCACAGTGAAGGAATGATTATTTTAACCCAAGAAATCTGATATTCTAAAATCTACACTGCAGCATATACCTATATAAACGTGTTCATATGGTATACAATTGGGACACCGTGGCAAAGGTCACATTGGTATTAACCTACACCAATATTACTAGAAAAATTAAGGCAGGAGATGGGAAAATGATTTTTTTTTTCAGATTTTAACCATCAAGTTGAGATGAGCGAATAGAACCACCATATGATCCAGCAGTTCTACTTCTGGGTATATATCTAATGGAAATGAAATCACTATCTCAAAAAGTTATCTGCACTGCCATGTTTACTGCAGCATTATTCACAACAGCCCAAACATGGAAACAACCTAAATGTCTACCAATGGATGAATGGATAAAGAAAATGTAATACACACACACACACACACACACACACAATAACATTTATCAATAAAAAAAGGAAGAAATCCTGCCATTTGCAATAACATGGATAGACCATGAGGGCATTGTGCTAAGTTAAATGAGTCAGACAGAGAAAAACAAATAATGTATGATCTTAGTTACGTGTGCAATCGAAAAACAGAAACAGAGAGTAGTAAAATGGTGGTCTCCAGGGGCTGAGGGATGGAGGAAATAGGGAGATGTTGGTACAAATTTTCAGAAGATGAGTTAGTTCTGGAGATCTAATACATAACATGGTGACTATAGTTAACACCACTGTGTTGTGTACCTGGAAGTTGCTACGAGAGTAGAGTTTTAATGTTCTCACCATACAACAACAAAATAGTAGTAGTAATTATGTGAGGTGAAGGATGTGCTAACTATTTTATGTGTGGTTACTATTTCACAGTAAAATGTATCAAATCATACATTGTACACCTTAAACTTACACAATGTTATATTTAATTATATCTCAGTAAAGCTGGAAAAACATTGAGATGAGTGAAAGATTGCTAGTTGGCTCAATTATAACATGTTTTTCACTGTTTTGTCTGAAATATCAGGATCACATCTAATTAGTCATAAAGTCTAGCAATCCTTCATTGATGAGGAACTTGGCTACTGACTTTGTAATATTAATATGAATTTATAGAAAATTTCTTACCCTTACATTTACACAAAGCAAGAAACTCATGCTCACAACCCTGTAGCAGACTCACTAAGTTTAGTATAGTTTTTCAAGCCTAAATGTTCTATTTATTTTTATAGAACAATATAAGTAATAACATTCATTTCAGTCAATACGAATTCATGTCCTATGTAAATTCTTCGGTGAATTTCTTTCAGAAATTATAATCAGTGACAGAGAGGTGAAATCTGCTAAAATAATGGCTTTCTGAGACTCGTTAATCCAAAAGCAAGGAAGGCATTTGCCCACCCATTGCCCATCAGCTCCCACCACGTACTTCCTAATTCTCCCCTCACAGGAAGCTCATCCACATCTCCCCAGTCCTGGCCAAAATGCCACCACTTTTAAAAAGTTTCCTTGAATCTCATGGCCTCAAATTAATACTTCCTCTTCTAAATCACTTTTTATGATGCTCTAGAATTATCTCTTTGAAGACCTTTGTGTAAAGTCTATCTCCCTAATAAATTTTAAGTAGCTTAAGAACAAGAGCTATGTCTTTCTTATCTTCTAACTTTTAAAAAACATTTTATTTTGAAATCATATAGATTGATATAAAATTGGAAAAACTGTACAAGAAATTCCCACCTACTCTTCATTCAGTTTCCCCCCAAAGGTAAGATCTTAAATAACTAGAGTATACTCTCGAAACCATGAAATTCACCTTGGTACAATCCATGAGTGTGTGTGTGTGTGTGTGTGTGTGTGTGTGTGTGTTTCAATGCAATTTTGGGTGTGTGTAGTTCAACGCAAAAGATTGTAACCACCACCACAATTAAGATACGGAACTGCCCATCACCACAAAAATTCCCTCATGCTCTCTGTTTATAGTCAACAACCACCCGACTCCATCCTCCCACCTTCCTTGGACCTACCCCCTGGCACCCACTAATCTGTTCTCTGTATCATTATATAATTGTATGGATGAAATCATGCAGTATGTGACCTTTTGATACTGGCTTTTTCACTCAGCATAATGTCCTTCAGAGACATCCAAATTGTTAATGTATGCCAAGTTTATTCCTCTTCATTGCTGAGTAGTATGCTATGGATCAACCACAATTTATTTAACCATTTGCCCACTGAAGGACATCTGGGTTGTTTTCAAGTTTGGGCTTTATCTTTTAACTTTTTGGTGCTTACCAAGGTGACTTGAAAATAGAAGATGCTCAATTCAGATTCACTAATTTGAATTAATTGTTGGTTTTACCCAAAGCTGAATACTACGCTGATACCATCTCTAATGTATATATTGCCCTAAGGGGAAATGGCAGTTTCTCTAACAGTTTCCATTAACTTCACTACACAATGCTTCACTCATATCTTAATCTAACATTTAGAAATTGCAAAACATTGGTGTGGTTCTCATTTTGCATTTTGGAGTTCTAATGTAATTTAAGAAGTGCTTTGGGGTAGAGTGAAAACAGATTGCTAGTATTCTTGACAGATTATGAAATACTTCCCTCACCCAACATCAAGGTTGTGACAGGGCTTTAGTCCCACAAAACCTCCATCCACATCATCACATGTCCCACAGAGCCAATCCAAATAAAAATAATAACAACAGTAACATGTGCAGCCATTAAAAATCTCATATAAAGTATAAATAAAAGCACCAATTTTTTCTGTACCTCCTCCCTTTGTCATTTTAAATTGTGTGCAAATTGCTTTCCTAATCAAACCAAGGAAATGAGCTGAGAAAATTAATTTTTTAAAAAAATACCTTCCATGCCCTGCAATTCCTCCCCCACTCCCCAAGAAAAGATCCCTGAAAACTCTTTTAAGGTCATGAACCCCTCCCTGGCCCTAGACACCGTGCAAGCATGCCCTCAACAGTGTGGGGTGGAGCAACTCTGAACACGGAAACCAGAAGCCAACAAAACAGGATGGGGGTGGAGCAGAGGAAAAATTACTAACTGCATACTCTACAAGACTTGTCACAGGGATATGTGGAAACTACATGTTTATATGTTATAGTGAAACAATATAAAAATAGCACATTTGTCTTATAAAATATGAGAAAAATGCAAATATTACAGAAAGTGTTTAATACTGAGTCAGTCCTTTAAATGGGTTTTTCTTAGCATTGGTGTAATACATATCCATATTTCCACTTATTTAAGACTTTAAAGGAAAATACAGAAAGTTACATAGTTGTAGAAAGAAAACTTGAGTTCCTTTAATATTGAAAAGATGTAGTTTTTCTAAGTAATGAAATGCCTGAGAGAGACAATGTGAAGTACAGGAAATACTTAATGAGACATGAAATCTGTGCGTCTTAGGCAGATTACATAAAAGGTAAAGAAAAGTCTTTTATAATATTACATGAAGAAAAGACCAATAATCTAATACTTTATGATTTTTAACAGCCAGAAAATTAAACTCTAGTTTTGTATCAGCACATTATCGAGCAAGTGTGGCGAGTGGTTGGGAACTCAGGAAACCTTCCTAATGCTGAGTGAAGATGCCATCAAGGGAAAACCTGAAGTGTGGGCAGCAGTGACGCGCCCCACCCTAAATGCTTCCTGGGGAAATGCTTGGTAAAGCCCCTGAATTAAAATTCTATCTGCGTTGTGAAGAGTTCCTCAATCCTCCCCATTCTCACTCTATGCCATCCTCACCCATTCCTCTCTACCTTCAGGCTGATAGGAACATCTCCCTGTTGGAACTCTGTAGCATTTTATTATTCCTTTTCCTGTAGACTGAGCCCTTTTCTAGCTTATAATACCCTGATTTCTAATTGTCTACCAGAGAGAGACCACCTGAGCGCAGGGACCTGCTTTACCCTGCAGCAAGTCGGCAGGGAGATTTGCACATTGCCATGCCCAGTGAAGGGTATCCCACAGATTGTCCATTGGTGATGTGCAGTATTCATGAATGAGAAGAAAGACCTTTCTCCCTGTGTGATGGCTCACTCTTCTACCCACGTGCAGATTCAACTGTCAGAAGAGGCAGAAACGAAATTGTGTCAGTTCTTTAAAGGAGGCCTCGTGCAAAGCTAAGCAAGGAGTAGAAATATCCCTGAACATCCTACTTCTTCCCTGAATGTAAGTAGGGTGGTATTCTACTAAGGCAATATTTCTCAAACGTTAGTCCTTCACATTCTTCATTCATGTTTGCCATGTCTGCATGCCACCTATAATACTGCTCATTTAAAATTCTCAAAATCAATTTTCCTATTTAATTTAAATCTCTCTTTAAAAGAAACTTTCTATAGCTAATAATACTGTAAATGGGAGGGAAAGTATTATTTTCCAAAAGTTGAAGATAAGCATAAACATTAAAACAAAAACCAGGTAATTGATAATAAAATAGATGCCATGACTAGTCATGGCATTTGAATTTCAGAACTGCTTTCCTGTTGTTAAATATGTTTCTCTTGACTTGAAAGGAAGCATTAGCAAGTGCTAGAAACAAAGGCATAAACCAAAGTTCGACTTTCTCCTTGATGCACTCACAAGTTGAAAGAAATTTGATAGGGAGGCTGTGGTAGGATGACTAATGGCCCCCAAAGATGTCCACGTCCTAATCCCAGAAGCCTGTAACTGTATTATCTTATATGGCTAAAGAAACTTTGCAGATGTGATTAAGCTGATGAAGAAACTTGAAGTGGGGAGTTTATTCTGGGTTATCTGGGTGGGCCCAATGTATTCACAAGGGTCTTGATAAGAGGGAAGCAAGAAGGTCAAAGTCAGAAAAAGGAAATAGGACGATGATACTTTACGAGTCAAGGAATGCAGGCTGCCTCTAGAATCTGGAAAAGTAAGAACACAGATTCTCCCCTCAAGTCTCCGAAAGAATGCAGCCCTACCTGCAACTTGATCTTAGATTTCTGAGCTTCAGAACTCTAAGAGAATAAACTTCTGATTTTAAACCACTAAGTATGTGGTAATTTGTCACAGTGGCAATAGGAAACTAATACAGAGACTCTCACACCGTGTAATTCAGTGTTATTTACTACCATGCCCAGGTATCAGCTAAAATTGCCCACAGCCCAGTGGCGTAGGCAGCTTCCCTCCCTAATAAACTTGACTAGGTCACCGGAGGAAATTGTATCCCAGATTAAAGCAGAAGGCTGTGGGCCTGAGGCAGGGAAGCTGGCTGCTGAGAGGATGACTGATTACAGAGGAAGCTCTGTATGGTAGGTGTCCTGCTTCCTCCCTTTATACCGTAGCATCCAAGCTGAGGACGCTCGTTCCTGAATCTCCTCCTTCAGAGAATGGACTCCGCGCTGAGGTAGGTCACAGCTATGGCTCTTTCTGCTCCTAAATTTCACAGCCTTTCTTTTAGAATAAAATAGGCTTAAGAATATTTTCAGTTAAAAAAAAAAAAGGATTTATTTTGTTTTTGTTCAACTGCAGAAGTAAAATCTGTTTATCATTGACATTTTAGAAAATAGAAGCTAACAAAGAAAATGATAAACAATATCCTCTCCACTCAGAGAAAATGACTTGGTTAATAGTTGGGTAGATTTCTCTTTGGTCCATTTCTACTCATGTGTTTATAACTTTAAAAATATTCAATAAATGTTATTTAGTAGTTTCCATTTTCCCCAATTAAAATATATTATGAATGGTTGTGCATTACCTATAATATATGTCTATAATATATTTTCAATGACTATTGTAGGGATGAGCCAGATCAAACCATTTCATTAACATGGTTATCTATGCTGTTTCCCATCTTTGCTTTGTTCCTTAGAAATACTTTTGTCCACCGCTGATGGCTCCTAGAAATAAATTTCTGAATTAAGAATATTTATTTTTTATATATATTGCCAAATTTCCCATCAGAGAGTTTACATTAAAAAAAGAAGCATTTTTAGAAAGATTTAATTGCAAATTTGAGTGAATAAAAAGAGGAAGAAATAAGTGGTAATATTTTGAGGGAAAGAGAGAGAAAAATCTTCTTATTTCATATTGCATGTGATAAACGAGAATATACTCGCCTTCCTCTCGTTGTCCATCTGTTGGAGAAAGAAGAGGGCAGAAAGAGGTGCTCTGGATATGGACTAACTTCTTAAAGCGGCCGGAGGGGAGAAGTGAGGAGATGTTTTCCTAGGGGTGTTTAGATGAATGTATAAACCCTTCTCGTACCAGTGTTTTCAGGTTGCAGGGAGTGTAGTGGATGGACATTCCTCATTGTGGCGAAGTGGGGAAGGTCTTTTCAGTCTTCGTCTGTTCTGTAAAAGGTTCATGGTCCGTGCTCGGTCAAAATAAATTTGATGGTTTAATCAATAAAGACAATCACATTGTGTAGCCTTAAAGAAAATTTCTGCTTTGTCTGTCTACACAGATTGTTAGATGGACAATTTCTAAATTATTCACTTGCTAAGTGCTGTCATGGGCCAGAGGGTGTTCAGTGCAGCCCAGCCCGGGCCAGACAGCTCATCCTAAGCACGCCTGCAAACTCTAAGAACGTGGCCTGGTGTCAGGATCGCCTGTTGCAGCCTTCTTACACATTTTAACTGAAATGTGAGGTATAAAACTTCGAAGTAATCAGCTCTATTTTCAGTCTTCTCTCCCTTTAACCTACATATGGATGTTAATCCTAATAATAGGAACGAGGACAATAAACAGTCACAACATATTGAGTACTTCTAGGTGCCAGACACGATGCTGTGCACTTCTCACATACATTTTACTTAGGCTACAAAATGATGCTGCAAGGAAGGTGTAATTATTATCAATTTATAAGTAAGAAGAGAAAAAAAAATCAGAAAATCGCCTGTAGCTGGTGAAAGGGCAAAGGTGGGATTTTAACCCAGGTCTGTCAGATTTCACTATTCTCTTGCTGTGTCTTGTAGGTGGGAGTCCATGCTAGGTGTTGCCTGTCACTTGAAACTTCAGTTGGTATTTCCAGGCTCCCTAAATAAACCTACGCATCCTTAGGCTTGTCCCTTTAATGGCCTGGGAAAAAGTTTTTAAAGAAACACAGTGACAGCTGGAGTCTTTTATGATCCACAATCGTTCTATTCTTTATTAGTTACATTACAGCTTTGAAAGAGCAGGAAAAGAAATGGTTTTTTTTCCTTCCATGTATTTAAGGGAATTGCTTTAAATTTTTTATGAAGTTTCTGGATGTTTTGTTGTTTAATCTATTTTGTTAAATTGTAATAATGGGATTAAAAATAAGCTGCCTATTTCTTGTTGGAAAGATTCACCAGGTGTATCACTGACAATCAAATAAACAGTTCAGGCCCAGAACCCTTGGGGAGAATTTCCTGGAAATAATCTCACAGTCAACATTAGTGACAGGGTGAGGTAGGTGACCTGCTGCTATGTTCTGGAAATGGAGAGAATCCCAAAATCAAGAATGCATAGAAAGGAGAGGCAGTTTCTGAATACAGAGACACTTATCACTAAATGATTCTGAAGGGGGCAGTGGCTGTTGCTAGGATGTCCCCTGTTTTTATAACTGGCAGTTTGTACTTCTTATTTCCTTGCCCCTTTTCACACATTCACCCCACCCCTTCCCATCTGTCGACTATCAAAATGTTCTCTGTATCTATGAGTCTGATCCCACATACAAGGGCTGTCCAGAAAAAATCCAGCCATAAATGCCTCTGTGTTCATATTACTAATACAGGGCTGGATACTTGATAGACAGCCCTCATATAATGAAACCATGCAGTGTTTGTCTTTCCCTCTCTGACTTACTTCATGTAGTATAATACCCTTTAGGTCCATTCATGTTGTTGCAAATGGCAAGATTTCATTCTTTTTTATGGTCAAGTACCGTTCCATTGTGCATATGCACCACATCTTATTCATCCATAAATAGACACTTAGGTTGCGTCCATATCTTGAATATTGTAAAGAATGCTGCAATGAACATAGAGGCGCATCTGCTTTTTTGAATTAGTGTTTTGGATTTCTCAGACACCTATCTTCTGGACCTGTTTTATCTATAAAATAAACTGGCTGGTCTGCCAGGTCTTTGTCAACCTCAATGTGTCACCTCCTATAAATTTGATTTTTTGCAAAGTCAGAATTGAACAACCACACACTTCTGCACCTTACCAGCCAGGGAAATTCCAGTCTCTGTGACTTTTGTGTCCTTGGTGACCCCTCCCATGATTTAGTTCCCCTCTCTTCATAAAGATTTGTCTGGCCCCAAACCCTAAGTTTGAATCCACCCAAACCTGACTCCCCTTCAAATACTCCAGGACCAAAATAATTCCCAGTCATTTCTCTACCATGTACATCAATTTTTAAAAAATCTCAAAGGGTGACACCGTAAGTCAATATTCTCTAGTTTTTAAAGGGGACCCAGATAGCATGTCAGAAAGATTATAAAAATCTTGCCCGGCGATTTAAAAACATTTTAGAAACAACAAATCTTTTCAAAAAAAGCTATTATACAAGTTTCCACATGCATAAAATAAATAAGTAGTAGATGGCTATTTATCATATGAAATTCAAATTTATAACTTTCACCCATTATGAAGAAAATGATAAGGATGGCACTACTTTGAGGATGTCCAGATTAGAAATTATTACAGCCAACAGTGCTCTGATTACACCAGCCTTGGCTTGCACACTAGTGCCTGATTTTATTTGGCTCTATGATATGATAAAATCTGCACAGAAAAGTAGTTGATGTCATAATTGTTGCTAAACAACTTCAATTCTCTTGCACTGCACAAGACAGCAGAGGTAGTTTTAGTCTAAGATTCCAGCTTGCTATGCAACATATACATTTGAGATGACACATGAAGTAAAGTTATTTAAATAGGTAAAATTATATTTGAAAACAAAATTTAATTCATACATTGGCAAACTACTTGGAGCCCTTCTACAGAAACCAGGCTTCTACAAAAGTGCTTGAAAACAACCAATCTGGTTCCAACTGAATTTTATAGATTCCAAGATCTAGACGCGGTAGGTGACCTCGAGCATCTTGCTTCCAAGGGACCCTAGACCCTAACTCCTTCCTACCCCAGGGCTCCTTCCACTACTTCACTTGAATGCCTTGTTAACCACTTCTTTTTTTCTTTTTGAGTAGAGTCTCAGAACTTATGCAAAAACAAAATAATTTTTTTCATATTAGGTAAAAAATATGTTTGAAAACAAAGAAATTGACTTAGGAAGTTCCTAATTACTTCTCTACCTTCTTGGTTAAATTAATCCTGCATCTGATTACTGTTAGGTTTATTTACCTGTGTAAGTTGACTCACAAGGCTTAGGTTGTTTTAAATTCAACATTTAAACTTCTCCTGCTGGTTTATAACAGGTGTAAAAATTCGACCCTCCTTGTCCTAATTCTAGTCTCAAATCTCTATAAGCTTGCAATCACTAGCCCAAACCCCCTGCTCCAGAAATCATGAACTCTATAGAGTTAGGCCTCAGCAGGAGTTGTAGTTCAATACTCAATCCAGGGTTATTTGATTCCCTGATTTTCCTTTCTGAGTAATGTGTACTTGAAGAACTATTCCTGCTTGACCCACCGTCACACATCCAGCCAGGTTTCACATTACCCAGATGATAAATTGACTGTATACAGATGTCACCAAGTCCCTAGGATTAGACAGGACCTCAGAGACAGTCTGATTGCTGCTCTTCCCTTTCTTGCACAAAAATGCACCCCACTGGGGAGGAAATATGTCTAGCTAGCTCTCTGATTTTTTTTGGACTAATTTTTCCATCACAAATATGTCCCTTCATGATTTGCAAATATATTCCATTTTTTTTTCAATTTATTTCAAATTTTCTTTCTTTTTTGGCACACCCTTTGGGAAACTATTTTGATGATAAATACAATGAATCTATTGAAAGCTGAACAATTGGGAATGCCATGATCTAAGACACCCAAAAAAACATTTTGTTTTGTTTTTTTCTTAACGGGTAAGTGGACTTAAGAAAAATTATTTTGCTGTCATTGAAGCAATTTTGGAATTTGAGGCCCTTCACTGCTGTTCTCATATCTCTGTTATCTCTGGATTGAGTGACCTGGATGCTGAACATCTCAATAAAATGCTCAGTTTATCAGAGTATTGGCAAAATGCTTCTATGGGTGGCATTAAATAATTCGTAGTGTTTACCACTTGGCATCATGCAGACCAGATCCATGTAATCTTATTCTCTAGGCTTTGATATACTTGTTTGTTAAATGCAACCCATTTTTATGATACTTAATTGATGTCTCTGTCTACTTTGAGATGAAAGAAACTGAGCCAACATAAAGCATCATTGGCAGTTGCAGAAATGAGTAACCTGCATATTTGTTTCTTCAACCCCTATAGTTTCTCCTTACATGTACTTAAAACCTCAAAGAGGTCATGGTTGTTATGAATCATCATTTTACTACATTTTTTATGCTGGTGAATCCAGGGAAAACTTAACCCTAAAAATCCCAATCTTATGTTAATGTCTGAGACCAAATTCCTTTGTGGGGAAGGAGACAAGCTGAAACGATTTGCCGGACAGGGATTAGAGCAGGGGGCATCCTACCTTTTGGCTCCCCTGGGCCACATTGGAAGAAGAATTGTCTTGGTCCACACATAAAATACACTAACACTAACGATAGCTGATGAGAAAAAAAAAAAAGGTTGCAAAACAAAAATCACATAATTTTAATAGTTTTAATAAGAAAGTTAATGGGTATGTGTTGGACTGTATTCAAAGCCATCCTGGGCCCCATGCAGCCCATGGGCCATGGGTTGGACAAGCTTGGATTAGTTTTTCTCTCCCTGAAGACAGGATGTCCGTAAGTGCTGCAAGGCAGTGGGCCCCAAAAGGAGCTCCTCCTTAGAACCATTAGGTTCACATGGTAAAAATACAAATTCCTGGGCCCCAAACCTGGAGGCTCTGCTTCCGTTGGTCTGGGGTGGGAACTGAAACCCACATCATCAGATGATTCTCAGTCAAGGTTTTCTGGGGTACGAGAAGCAAAGTCAAGTTCGAGAACTTTGTCCCTACCTGGTCTCGTTAAAATCAGTGCTTTGAAAACAACAACAACAACACACAATTAGTATGTACATTTGTTGTCCAGAGGATCAAACAGTGTGTTCTACAGTTTGTGAAAATAAAATTATTTCATTTGTGGAGAATAAGGAACAGCACCTCATAGAAATGACAATGAGGAAAGGTCACATTTTTTTTCCTCACCTGAAAAACATACAGTTAACTAAATCATGATGACAAGCTCATAAGCAAAACAACATTTGAAGACTTCACCAATAGACACCCACACACAAAAAACACATAATAATTTTAAATACTGATTTTTAAAAATGTTCATATACCTTTTCTAGGTTGGATTTGTTCCTCAGACCTATATTCATAGGCTGTGATGACTGAGGCCAAGATTTCTCAACCTCATCACCATTGACATGTTGCATCAATAAATTTATTTGGGTGGAGTCTGTACTATGCATTGTATGTAGGATGCTTAGCAGCATCCCTGGCCTCTACCACTAGATGCCAGTAGCATTCTTTCAGTGGTGACAACCAAAAATGTCTCCAGAAATTGCCAGTTCATTGGGAGGCAAAAACCATTTCCAGTTGAGAAGCATGTTCAAGAAAATTCATGTAAATTATACAGGGCTTCAGAAATTTGTAATAAAAGATGAAAGTAAATGTGACATTCATAGCAGTGGAATCAGGAAAGGTTATATAATAATTGATACTAGCAAAATTAAATCACTACTTAGAAAAACATAACTCAGATTCAATACCTACCCATACTGAAAAATAAAATTTAAATAGTCCAAAGTTTTAAATAAAAAATTTTTTGTGGAAATATAAAATATGTTTTTATAAACTTGGGTTAAAGAAAATCTGTCTAAAAAAACTCAGAAAACTCAGAAGTCAAAATTTTCAAGAGATTTAATTCCATTTAACACTTCTTTATGATGAATTCAATAGAAAAGATTAATGAAAGTAAGAACTCATTTTTTGAAAAGATAAAATAATTAACTAACAGCTAGACTGAGGAAAAAAGAGAGATGGCTCAAATAAACAAAATTATAAATGAAACAGGAAACATTACAACTGATACCACAGAAATACAAAGGATTTTAAGAAATGACGAACCATTATATTTCAACACATTAAATATGCTAGAAGAATGGATGCATTTCTAGAAACATTAATGAAAACGTGCTGTATATTCTTGAATTTTCTAGAATTTCTTAAAGTTGGTGAATTTAACATATAAATTTTATGTTTTTAGAAATTAACTCAACTAAAAACATTCTGCCTTCTGTAATCTCTGCAAGCTTAATATTATGCAATTGCTATTTTTAAATCCTGTAGTTTACCTTGTGCCTAAAAATAAGTACACTGTGTTCCTCTGCATTGTTTTGCAATGTTAAAATACTTGCCCAAAACTTCTAAATTTTTACATTTAACTACAAGTTATTTTAGGTTTTAATTACTCTATTCTAAAATAAAACATTTTATATTTTCTTTAAAGAAAAGAACTATCACATACTGATTAATGTAGCTGAGAGATATTGATAGGTGTCAAAAAGAGAATTGTAGATTTTTCAGGCATGTTTGAGAAACTGGGACCATTTGCATCAGGGCTCGGAGTCTCCTGTGAGAGAACTCATACTGAGAAGGACATGAGTTTGATCAGTACACAAGTTTTGGTTGTTTGATCATAGACTGATTCTGACAAGACCATTGTTGACTTGGACTTTCAGATAGATTTTATGACACAGTCTCCCACTGGCTCAGGGCTTCAGTTTTTAAAAACCTGACAAATTGTTTTAATAAAACTCAGTTCAACATTAGAGGAAAGAAGCACTAACTTGGGAGTGCTTTACTGGAAACTGAAACAGAAGACAGGAATTCTGCCCCAATTTCAGGGATTTTTGTTTTACTTTTTTGGTTATTTTTTTTAACACTTGTGTTATGTGTCTTTTGTTTGTTTGTTTGGTCCTGTTTTATTCATTTGTTTTAGCTGTCTCAATTTTTATAATTTTTACAAATATTACATTTATGGGTAAGCTTGTGTATTGAATCTCAGTTCACTGAATCTCAGTTCACTTTTTCTTGGAAAACTTCCTCAACCTCTGTCCTGTTTGACCTGCTGCTTTTATGTAATTTTGTTATATAATTAATTTATAAATTGTGCACATTACGGAAGACCCATTTTTTAGTTTCAAAATGTCGGGATATTTCAGATCCTTCTTTTACTGTATTGAGATGGTAAAAACATCATTTTAAAAGATCACACACATCAGGAGGAGGACAAGATGGCGACCGGAGAGGAGGTCCCTAAAGCCTCTCCCAGAAAACACAATTGAACGGCCACCCAGGAACCAAGAAAGAAGACCTTTGGTGACAAAAAATGGCAGCTGAGACATCCACGCATTGCAAGTAAACACCTAAAGGTTGGAGAGAAAGGGGCGAGCGGGAGAGAGGGGAGGGAGCAAAGATGGAACGCAACAGGACCAGATCGCTGCTGACTGCAGTGCATGGGAGGGGAGAAGCCAAGAGGCGACAAGAGGAAAAGCCCTAGCAAAGCAGCAGAACAGTGGGAGTCCATGCGGAGCCAGGCTGGGGAGCTGGAATTTGGAGCGGCAAGTTGGGGACAGACCTTGGGAGCCAGCCTCTGGAACTCTTGAGTGCTAGCAGGGCTGAGCGAGGACTCTGAACTGCAGAGACGACATCTTGACTCTAGGCTCCCTTGGGACGCACAGCACAGGTGCACGCAGCTCCTACACAGGGGTGTGGTTCCTGGTCCCGCCCGCTGTGGGGGCGAGCGGCTGCCTTCCTACCGCGGGGTCAGACCCGCAGCTTCAGACCTGCAGCTTCGGACTTGTGTGCACGCCTGCTCGCGCACCCCTGGATCCTAAAAGCCTTGCAAGCCCGCAGAATCTGCTTCAACATTTGGCCACGGAAGCAAGCCCGGGAAGAAAGGCGGATTTGATAACATTCGCCCCAGCCAGCAGGAGCAGCCTTGGCCCACATCACCCAGCTTCCCCAGCATAGGGCAGAAGGTGGAGCTGCCCCGGTGTGCCTTTGTTGGCCTCTCCCCTTTCCTACAACCTCCCCAACCAATTAACTAACTACAGGGAGTGAAGGGACCTTGATAGATGCTCACCACCTCCAAACGTAGCAGGAGACCAGAAATAAGAAGTAAACAACCCCTCTCTCTCCCAAAACTTGCGCCCCAAGTACCACCTCGTGTCTGTCCTACAGCAAGACACCACAAAAGTACCAATCTGGGCTCCTGGCCACTACTGAACATAATGCCCTCATGTCAAAGAGGAAGAACCCAGCAGACAGGATGAATTGCTTAAAAACTAAAACTCCTCAGAAAGAACAGGAAATTTATCAAGACAGCTTCTCAGACCTAGAAGTTTCCAAATTAAGTGACAGAGAATTTAAAGTAGCCATTCTAAAGGCTGTGAGACAAATGAAAACATACTGGCAGAGCACCATGGCTGAGATAAACAACATAAAAAAGGACATGAATGACATAAAAAAGGATCTCCATGAACAAAAGGAACAATTTAACAAAGAAATTTAAAACATAAGGAAGATTGAGATGGAAATGTGAGAGGTAAATAATACAATAAAAGAAGTGAGACACGCAATAACTGCCATAGGAAACAGGGCCAACCAGATGGAGGAAAGAATTAGTGATATCGAAGATCAGAACATGGAAACAGCTAAGAAAGAGGAAGAGAGGGAATACAGAACCAAAAGGATTGAAAGAACTCTGCAAGAACTATCTGACTCCATGAGACAAAACATCAGGATAATAGGAATAGAAGAAGGGGTAGAGCATTCCACAGAGAGCATACTCAAACAAATAGTAGAAGAGAACTTTCCAAACCTATGGAAAGATCTGAAATCCCAAGTTCAAGAAGAAAACAGGTCCCCTAGATATTTGGACCCTAACAGATCTTCTCCAAGACACATGGTACTAAAGATGTCCAAAACTAAAGACAAAGAGACAATTCTCAAGGCAACCAGGGAAAAAAGAACTATAACCTTTAGAGGAAAACCCATCAGACTGGCATCAGATTTCTCAGCAGAAACTCTACAAGCCAGGAGAGAGTGGAATCCAATATTCAAAAATTTAAAAGAGAGGAACTTCCAGCCAAGAATAAATTATCCAGCAAAATTATCTTTCAGATATGAAGGTGGAATAAAGACCTTCTCAGACACACAGAAGCTGAGGGAATTTGCCAGCACGAGGCCAGCTCTCCAAGAAATGCTGAAGGAGGCTCTTCAACCTGAAACAAAACATCAAGAAAAATAGAACAAAGTTGGGGCAACAAGAAAGAAACAAAAATAAAACAAAACCAAACAAAGAAATAAGTAATGGTCACAGGAAATCCTCACATATCGATCATCACTCTAAATGTTAATGGACTGAACTCACCAATAAAAAGACACAGAGTAGCAGACTGGATTAGAAAACAGAACCCATCCATATGCTGTCTCCAAGAAACAAACCTCAGCCATAAGGACAAACATAGACTCAGAGTGAAAGGATGGGAAACAATACTTCAAGCAAATGGTAACCAGAGAAAAGCAGGAGTTGCCATACTGATATCTAATGAAATAAACTTCAGGTTAAAAAAGATAGTAAAAGACAAGGATGGACATAACATAATGATAAAAGGCACAATACAACAACAAGAAGACTTGACACCAATTAATATATATGCTCCCAACCAGGATGCACCAAAATATACAAAGAAACTACTAACAGATTTGAAAGGAGAAACTGAAGAACACACAATCATTGTGGGAGACTTAAACACCCCACTAACAGCCATGGACAGATCATCCAAACAGAAAATAAATAAGGAAACATCAGCTCTAAATGACACATTACAGCAATTGGACATAATTGACATTTATAGGACACTTCATCCAGCAAAAAGAGACTATTCCTTCTTTTCTAGTGCACATGGAACATTCTCAAGGATAGATCACATTCGGAACACAAAAGTAGCCTCAGCAAATTCAAGAAGATCGAAATCATACCAAGTGTATTCTCAGACCACAAAGCTTTGAAATTGGAGATCAACTGTAAAAGGAAAACAGAAAAAAACACATATACATGGAGATTAAACAACAGCTTATTAAAAAAGGACTGGATAAAAGAACAAATAAAAGATGAGATTAAAAAATATATAGAAACTGATGACAATGAAAATACAACATATCAGAATTATTGGGACACAGCGAAAGCAGTAATAAGAGGGAAATTTATATCACTACAGGCCTATCTTAAGAAACAAGAAAAATCACAAGTAAACATCTTAACATCCCATCTTAAAGAACTAGAAAAAAAGCAGACAAAACCCAAAGTCAGCAGAAAGAAAGAAATAATAAAAATTAAAGCAGAGCTAAACCAATTAGAGAACAGAAGGACAATAGAAAAAAATTAATATTACGAAGAGCTGGTTCTTTGAGAAACTCAACAAAATTGACAAACCCCTGGCTAGACTAATCAAAGGACGAAAGGAAAGGACACAAATATCCAAAATTAGAAATGAAAGGGGAGAAATTACCACTGATACCACAGAAATACAAAGGATTATAAGAAAATATTATGAAGGACTTTATGCCACAAAATTTAACAACCTAGAAGAAATGGACAAGTTTCTAGAAACTTATAGCCTACCTAGACTGAACCAAGAAGAACTGGATAATCTAAATAGACCAATCAATAGCAAAGAGATTAAATGACTATCCGTAATTTCCCTAAAGGCAAAAGCCCTGGAACAGATGGTTTCACCAATGAGTTTTACCAAGCATTCAAAGAAGAATTAATACCTATCCTCCTCAGACTCTTCCAAAAAATTGAAGAGGAAGCAATACTTCCTAACTCATTCTATGAGGCCAACATTACCCTAATACCAAAGCCTAGCAAAGACAACACAAAGAAAGAAAACTATAGACCAATATCTCTGATGCAAAATTCTAAACAAAATATTAGCAAACAGAATACAATAATGAATCAAAAAAATCATACATCAAGATCAAGTGGTATTCATCCCAGGAGCACAAGGATGGTTCAACATATGAAAATCAATCAATGTGATACACCACATAAACAAAATAAAAGATAAAGACCATATGGTCATTTCAATTGATGCAGAAAAAGCTTTCGACAAGATACAGCATCCATTTATGATCAAAACACTAAATAAAATAGGTATAGAAGGAAAGTATCTCAACATAATAAAGGCCATATATGACAAGCCCTCAGCTAACATCATACTGAATGGGGAAAAGCTGAAGCCTATGCCCCTAAAATCAGGAACAAGACAGGGATGCCCCTGTCACCACTGCTATTTAATATAGTACTGGAAGTTCTAGCCACAGCAATCAGGCAAGAGAAAGGAATCAAAGGTATCCAAATTGGGAAAGAAGAGGTCAAATTGTCACTATTTGCAGATGACATGATCCTTTATATAAAAAATTCCAAAGATTCACCAGGAAACTATTAGAAACAATAAACAAATATAGTATAGTCGCAGGATACAAAATCAATGTAAAAAAATCAACAGCATTCCTATATACAAACAACGAATCCACAGCAAAAGATATGAGGGAGTCAATTCCCTTTGCTATCACAACAAAAAGAATGAAATACCTGGGAATTAACTTAACGAAGAAGAAGAACGTGACAGACTTATACGCAGAAAACTATAAGACACTTTTGAAAGAAATTGAAACAGACTTTAAGAGGTGGAAAAATATCCCCTGTTCATGGATAGGAAGACTTAACATTGTTAAAATGGCCATTCTGCCCAAAGCAAGCTACAGATTTAATGCAATACCCATCAAAATCCCACAGTCATACTTTAATGAAATAGATAAAACAATTAGTAAATTTATATGGAACCATAAAAGACCTCGAATTGCCAAAGCAATACTACCTAAAAAGAATAAGGCTGGTGGCATTACATTCCCTAACTTCAATTTATATTACAAAGCATCAATAGTCAAAACAGCTTGGTACTGGTAGAAGAACAGAAATATAGACCAATGGAATAGAACTGAAAACCCAGAAATAAACCCACAAATTTATGGACAAATCATTTTTGATAAAGGAGCAAAAAAACATACAATGGGGAAAAGAGAGCCTCTTTAGTAGGTGGTGCTGGGAAAACTGGAAAAACATATGCAAAAGAATGAACTTGAGCTGTGAACTCTCTCCATATACAAAAATTAACTCAAAATGGATTAAAGACCTTCATATCAGACCTGCAACAATAAACTGTATAGAAGAAAACATTGGTACTAAACTTATAGACCTAGGACTCAAGGAAGACTTCATGA
>PVJL010007097.1:0-82713 GCA_004026885.1 Lyroderma lyra | reverse complement strand
GTCTTACTTTTTCCCCCTGTGAAATCCCCACGGAAGAAATGCACGGACCCAGCATGTTGGTTTTGGCAACAGCACACAGTCCCTCTGTTCTGAAGATGAGCTGACACGTGCAGATTTGCAGATCAGCCATTTCAAAAGGTTAATTAAATATTACCATTGTTTTCTAAGCTATTAATGTATGTCCTTTTATTTCTTCATGTGGAAAGGCTTCTCCCCTACTCAAAAATCAGGGTTTATTTGCTTCCCAATCCCTTCCCCTTTTTAAAACCTGGAGAGAGAATGACTAAGGGGAAGAGGGGCGGGAGAGAGAGAGGAGAGAGAGAGAGAGAGAGACCCAGGCCAGAGGCGAAATGCAGTTCAGAGCTGGGGAAAGAGAGACTGTGGCTGGCATTGTCTGAAGTGGAGCCCCAGAAACACATTCTCAGCTGCAGCTGAGGATTAGAATAGTATCAGTCAAGGAAGGTTCTAGAAAGGGTCGGGGAAGGAACGCCTGCTCTCTCCATGTCTATTGATTTGCTGACATAATTGAGCTCCTTGGAGCCCAGGAAACTGTCAGGCCTTGGTCTTCGGAGGTTCTGGAAGACGGTCAGCAGGTGGCCGGTGAGGACTGAGGTAGGCCCATGTCTGCCTCTGCAAGGTCTGTTTATTCCCTGCCACCTCCAAATGACATGGTGGTTTTCTCCCTGTCTGCCGTGTCCTTAGGCTGGCAGGACAAGGCCCTCAGTGCACGTGAGAGAGGGACCCCAAGATGGACGGCGATGGCTAATAAGACAGAGGTCAGGGAGAGGACAAGGCTTCTCTCTGGCAGGAAGTGCCACCCTCTGTGACGGCAGTTTACAAGAATCCTGAGGCCCGATGAGCACAGCAGGCCGCAGGAAACCTCTCCAGACAACCCATCTTGCCCGGCAAGCAGGACATGTTTTGTTTGCAAAGTAATAATGCCTCCCTAGATGTGGGGAGGAGGCAGCTAAGCTCCAGTGTAATGAATGAAAACAAAGGAGCAGAAGGCAGACAGGTGACCGCGGAGCGCCATGGGCAGTGCGGGGGCTGGCACAGATGGAAAGGGGCCGGGGGAGGGCCTGGCCAGGGCTGGGCCAAGAGGAAGGCGGCAGAGTGGTTCTGTGCGGTCCCTGCAGGGCGCCGACCCCCACCGCGCTTGCGGCCCCTCCCCCACCCCGCCCACACCCAGGCCGCGCGGCCTGACGGTCCCCCTCTGCGGGCCACAGGGCGGGACATCCCAGTGCTTACAGGTGCAGGCGCTCTGGCTGCGTTTTCTTAATGGTTCTCGATGCCTAATGTTCCCATTTTTAATTGCAAACGCACAAACTGCTGTACTGCAGGGTTGTTAAAATCATTTTTAAAAAATTATTTAACTGCTCAGCATATAGTAAATGCTCTTTTCTGAAATGGAGGAAAGTGGGGAGTGGAGTGCGTATGGGCAGGCAGAAGGGAGAGGGCAGAACTGGGAGGCTGCACACCTGTGCCCTTCCACAGCCCCCGGGAAGCAAGGACCCCCGGGGGTCTTGGCTCCAGCTTCCCTGGACCAGCACAGTCTGATCTCCTGTGGTCCTGACATGGGGTCTTGCCGGCTACCTGGGCCCCAGCTTGCTGCCCCTGGCCGGTGGCGTTGCCCTGCGCAGGGTACCCCCACCCAGAGGTGGGGACCCGGCAGGCGGGCTGGAAGGCGCCAATGGGAAATGCGCGTTTGCACAGGCTGAAGCGTGTCCTAAGGGCTGAGGGCGGCCTCCAAGACAGGTGCTGCATCTCCTGTGAGCACCGTGTCCGGCGGATGCAAGGGAACTGGTGTAACCACACGAGGACCTCGGGCTGGCTTCCACCCGGGTACATACAGGCACCTAGCATGTGCCAGCGCCTTCGTGACATGTGGGGATGCGTTGCAGAAGCCCCCAGCCAGGCCCTGCTCGTCATGAGGCTTATATCACCGCCCAGGAACCAGAGTCCCAAAGCGTTAGCAACAGTGACAGGGAATCCCTGTGCTGGAGGGTTGGGGGTGTGACCGAGCACTCACGGGAGAGAGCCTCAGAAAGTCCCTTCCAGGCAGAGGACAGGCTAGTCTAAGTCTGGCAGGTGGGGTGGGCCCCGCTAGCGCTGCCTGCTCGGCATCTAACACCCCGACCCCATCCATCGGCAAGTGGGCACCCTGGAGGGCCTGATCAAGTCCACTGGCTGCAGTAACCGAGATGAGGGTCAACAGAACCCCAGCTCCCTGGCTCCAGGCTAACGCGTGTAGAAGCAGCTCCCACTTAATGTTGCCAAACTTGGCAAGTAACGTACAAGATGTCCAGTTAAATGTCAATGTCAACGTGTCGCCTGGGTTCAATTCCCAGCCAGGGAACTGCCCCCCCACCCAATGTCAATGTCAGATAACTAATTAATAACTTTTTCATATGCACATACAGGTAACCCCCGGATGTTAGGTTACAAAAATGCCATGTTATGTGAATCCGGGTTATATAAAACAAAGAACTAGCACAAAAAAGGGTGAGGTTCTAAAATATTTTTAAAAACATACTATTACATTTTTATAATGAAGAGAAATACCTTTATTAAAGCAATTTTCACCGAAAGTATAACATATATCAATATGTATTAAATATCTTTTGCTCTTAAAAGCTCTTACTACACTCTGTTGTTTGGGGATTTCTCTAATTCTCAAACCACGTTAGAGTGAAACTGTGTAGTAGGGTGCCGTGCTGTACGAGGGTTTCCCCCAATTCTCGAACCGTGTTAGAGCAAAATCATGTCCCGGAAGTGCCGTGTTATGTGGGGGTTGCCCCTATCTTGTGCAAATTTGGGGAGATGCTTATACCTAAGAAAATGATGAGCTGTTTCTCTGAGATTCTCATTTCTCTGGGCACCCTGTGTTTGAGCTGACAGCTCTACTCCTGATCCGAACTGGGCCCTCAAGAGAGTGCTCAGTGCAGGATGAAACCGAAAGAGAGCTGACTGAGTCTGCCTCTGTCCGGGGGCTCGAGATGTTTTCTGCCTCCTGAGGAAGGCCAACCTGCCAAGGGAGAGGACAGGACGAGTGACGACAGAGAGAAGCAGAGCCGCCCAGAGCACGGGCGTTCACGGTGTTGGAGGCCACGCTCAAGTCCCTCCTCTGACCTTCCTACAGCTTGGTTCTTCTGCATCTATGTGCTGATTCCTCCTCGCTGCCCATCCCCACACTAGCCCCCAGCTCCTATGGACAGGGGAGAAAGCCCAAGGCCATTCAATTCCTCAGTGGGAATAAAGTCAAGCAATCGCACTCTTAGCACAGTAAGACCAGGGTTACTGTGTTATCAAGTACGTGGCCAAAGCCATATTATAAGAGGAAACACTATTTCAAACAAAAGGAAATCAGTCCTTGGGATGGGGACTTGCAAGCGGGGGACCCCCCAAAAACGGAATTGAATGATAAAAAATTATGCATTTATTCTTATATGTTTAAACTTCATTCACCCTCGAAGTACTCTTTGAGGCAAAACACCTATTGAGATGCTTTTTCCATTTCTCAAAACAGTTTTTGAACTCGTCGATTTTGATGCCTTTTAATGTTTCTGCCATTTTTTGTCAGTTCACACCTTCCACATTGGCAAAACGTTTTCCTTTGAGGACTTTTTTCATCCAGAAAAACAAAAATAAATGTAGGGCAAACTGGGGTGAATAGGGAGGGTGGGGCATGGGGGTCATGCCAATTTTTTTGGTCAAAGACTGCTGAACACTCAGCGCGGTGTGGGCAGGTGCGCTGTCGTGCCCCACGTTGTTAGCGTAAATCACCATCGTGAAATGCGCCAATGCATTGAAAGAGTCTCCAAAACAATTCACTGGAGCCGAATGTAGCCTTGCACAACACCAGCTGGTACACGGATGCAGACGGGCTCGTAGAACACTCACTTGGCACGGAAAGCTTGTATTACAACAGGCCTGCCCTCCAGAAGATAATTTGGGGTTTTTATGGATCCTCCCCCTTGTATGTTTGATTTTCATATTTAGGGGGCATACACAAGCCAGAGTTGAAACACATAGCTTCTTCCCACCCCGTCTAGAGCCAGACGTTCCCCTGCAAACCAAGCAGAAAAGCTTGCTGATAGCTCACAGGTGCCTGAAGTGCCTCAAATTTGCATGACAAATTATTTACCACATATAATAGACCCTGTGTTCATATCATACAAAGAAGTTGCAAACACTATCAGCACCAGCACCACCCCCCAAGACGGGCAAGGGGCTATTTGCAAAAGAAATAGAAGTTTCTAACGAGCATATGAAAAAAATGTTCAACCTCATTGATAAGCAAATAAATATAAACAAAACATCAAAACAGCCCTTTTAGACTGTTAAATTGGCAAATTAAGAAAATCAGTTCTACTGAACGCTGGCCAAGGTGCAATAGTGCAAGCACTCCTTCCCAGTCATGGCATATCCCTCGGATGGACTTCTGCAAAATAAAAAATGACAAAGGGTCAAGTGGGAAAATGGGCCAAGGGTTTGAACAGGCAATTCACCCAAGAGATGCAAGTGGTCACAAAAGATCAGATAGATTAGATAGAGATTTCGATTTAGATCCAGATGGAGATTGAGATCAGCATTCAGCTTCACCAATCAGAAAGGTCAATACGAAACAAGATGATCAATTCTTGGCTCTGATGTCATAAGTACTGATGACGTCGCTTCCGGGGAAAGGTCTTTGGGAAATAGCCCATCTCTGACATGTGAATGCTGCCACAGCACTGGTCCAGGATGACGCAAGTCCCCTGGAGTCCCTGGCCTCTCTGGTTCTCCTTTGAAAGTAGAAGACGATGGTTTACCCTTTCCTTGATAAAAGGAGATTCCCAGTTCCTACTGTCTCAGGGATCAATCGTTACTCCGTGGTGGCCTCTTCTCTAATTAAAAATAAAACAAAACGCATTTTTAAATGTTTCAAACAAGGGGGTTATTTTCCATACGTTTTCATCCATTTTATCTCTATCCTGGGCAGTCTTTAATGAATCACCTTCCATATTTTAGCATTCTTTTAACTATGTGGTGACCGATATGGGCACGCTATGATTCTTATAAAAACAGTGTAACCGCCAAAGGCTGTAATAAAGTAATGACATTTCGGCCGAGATGGGGGAATGGTGCTGCGCTCGTCGTGGGCCTGCAGCTCGCCTGCCTCCTCCTGGAAACCCGAGCAGCCCGGCCCCCTCCTGCGCTCCCTCCAATTCTTCCCACTGTCCTTTCAACCCAGCGCCATCTCCCTCCTTCGTGGTTTCCGTGGTTCCTGGGCGGGAGTCCCCGAGCCTGGAATCCGGCCCCATCCCATCTCCTCGAGCTGTCTCCTGCGATCATCCAACCGGCTCCTGAGATCTCGCTCCTGTGCAAAGCCCTCCCCAGCCGAGTGCAAAGTGATTTTCCTCCAGCTTCCCACCTGTTCTGAGCCACTGCGCGCCCCCTCTCCTCCTTTCATTGTTTGTACTGAATAGCAGGGGGCTCAATGACGTCCCGTCCACTAAATGGCTGCCGCGTCCTGCGTGTCCTTTTCTGTGATGGCCGGGGCACAGTTTATAAATGTGCTCTGCTTGGGTCAGCAAGGCGGGAAGCTGTGTGACTGTTTACGTTCTCAGAGATCACCTTGCAGAGCGTTGCCAAGGATCCAAGTTCCTGGCTTCCTAACTAGGCTCACGCTCAGGGTCAAGTTTGTTCTCTTGGAGACTGACATGAACCTCTCGTGCCTAACTCGAGTGTCCTTGGGATAGATAGGCTGACTTAAATTTGACATGATCTCCAAATTAAACTAGCAATGGTGAGTTTAGTGGAATGGAGGACTGGCTCTCCCTTAAGTGGTTAAAAATACCACTAACAAGTGAACCTAAATATTAGAATCCCCCCTCCCACAATTAGTTTTCCTCTTCTGTGATTCAGCATTACTTTCATTGAACTGGAGCCCACAGAATTAGAAATCTGGTATCTGGGGCTATAAAACACCTTTCAGTGGTAAAATAGGTGGGAAATTTTCTTTTAAATCATTTTTTTTCAGATTTTTGTCTCTATCCACCATTAAAATGAATTTCACAGCCATCCCTCCCCCCACCCCGTGTGCCTTTGTAAAAGACCCTTGCTTTTATAGCCTTCTCTTCGTGTCAAAACAAAAGCCTCCTTATGCCTTTTAGAATCTCAAAATCCTTTGGGGGAAAGAGAAAAACAAATGTTCTCGAGTTGAGGCAGCCAGAGAAGCACTGCACGGAGCAGGACGAACCAACGCTCCCAACTTCCACGAACAGGGAGCTCGCATGCTAACAGATGACAAAACACAGGAGACTGTCACATCACGTGCTTCCCTCACTCTTCCCTAATCATTTCCTAAAGTATTGTATGGATTCTTGTAAGCCACAATCTGCTGAATGACTCACCATTTAGGGTAAGATACAGAGATCATGTTCACAGTATCACAAAATTGTATTCGGGAGTCGGGGGTGCTCCTGAGGAGCCAAGATTTTTCCTTCCCCTCCTCTGTAGGGGAACCAGAGAACCAGAACCAGCTCAGGATCCAAATCTCGGCCACGTGAGAAATGCTTTCTTATTTTATACAGGCCCTCCAAAACTACTGCAAGGAGGACAGACAATAATATATAATCAATTATAGATGCTAGAAAATTGAAGGGCATCATGCTTCAGCATTTCTGCCTTCTAATAAACCAGTGCGGGTGAGGTGCCCTTTCCCATGGTTCTGCCTGCAGACTGTTTGCTCATTCACACCCACTGTGTCGGGGTCACCTGTGCAGGACCTCAGCGACAGACTGGGAAAGCAGGTGAGTAGCCGCTGACTGCTGAGCCCTGCCTCCCTCCTCCTCAGGCCGCCGGATTTGGTCCAAGGGCATCCTTGAGAGTGGAGAGAGATGAAGGATGACTCTCCTCTGCGTCGCAAGGAGGGGCCACCGCGAGCCGCAGGCCCCAGTCTCTGCAGAGCCTTTGTCGGCGTCAAGGTCTCGGGCCCCTCCCACGCCAGGCAGACAATCCCTTCCCCAAATCCAGAAGATCAGCAATAATTGATTTGGCGTCCAGCCCGTACCCTTCTGGTGCAAAAGCAACAACACAGTTCACCAGCTCGTTCTGATTCCTCCCTGCCCTCCCTTAAAGAGAAGCCTCACGTCTGATTAAAATCGGTAATGTGCTCGTCCTGGAGCGAAGAGCTGCTATTTATTTCTGTCAAGTTCTGCTTGGAAGGTTTGACTCTTCCTCCTACCAGACATTTCACTAGTAAACAGAAAAGTTTCCCGTATTGTCATGCTTGCCCTGACCTGCGAGCTAGTGAACAATAAATCTTAATTACAGTTAAATGCCAAAATCTGCAAAGAATGAGGCAGCACTAGTCAACTGTGAACTGGGCCGACGCCTCACCTCGCTGGGGTGCAGCTGCGGGGACACATAAATTAGTTTGTGATTTGTGTGTGCAGGAACAATCGGTCGGAGCTGTTTCTAAAGAGCATTTCCAGTATCAGTGGACGCTCTGGCATCCATCCTAGTGCCACGTCAGATGCAGGTGGCATCTGTTAAGTTTTGTTTTCAAGGACTTTCAGCATCATGCCCGGGTTAATAAGAAAGCGCTATTTCTAAATATCTCGGCAGCGCTCCAAGACAGTGCTCAGGCTCCTGACATCGGCTCCGTCCAAACTTGTCACCTTCGGGTTGGTTCTGGGAAGCATTGAATCACCTCATTTTGCTAGCAATCTCCTGTCTGCACTGTGCAGGGCACGGGAGCACGGGGCATGCACCCATGCAGGGGCTTTTTACGTATTTTTCCCCCTGCCGCTGTAGAACTCATGAACTCCTCGGTATTCAAGCGTTTCCTTGTCATAATGCTAAATAAAGCCACCCTGTTGTCCCCTTGCCTGGGTCCTCTTGACATATTGGCACCTCTATGCAAGAATTGGAAAGGAGATTGCAGACATAATTCTGCTCAATGGCTTCAGGCTGTTCTATCCATTTTGAGACTGACAGGAGATCAGAGAGGAAAACTCCAGAAAGAATGGAGTTTGGGCCGCTCGGTGTGGTCCCATGAATCAATCTGCAACCTGCTCATATTATTGTCCATGCAGACCGTGTTCTCACGGGGAGTCAGTCACCTGCTGGATGGGCCGACCCGGAGCTTCCTAAATAATAAGGCAGGCAGCACTGATCCCCCGGCCCCCGCAATCAGCTAGGGTGATGGCAGGCCGGGGCTGAGGTGCTGTCTCACTAATTATGAGACGGATGTGCAACTGGAGAAGAGAGAAGTAGAAAAAAACCTTTCCCCATGGAGGGGTGGGAGGTGGTTACAAAATAGGCAGAAATCGGTTCTTTCTGTTGCATTTTTAAGAAACATGAAAGAGGGAGCGTGGTTCGGTTCTGGATGGCATTGTCCTTTTCCTGCCCCAGGTTGCCGGCTCCCCCCACCGCCCCCACTGCCCCCACCGCTTCCACTGCCCCTGCCACCCGGGCTCTTCCCGGCTCTGGCAAGGCCCCATCCTGTCACCAGGTCCTGCTTCCTGTTTGTGTCGCTGCTTTGTTGCTTCCTGGCGGTCACCCGGAGCCCGCCCTTCTGCTGCCCCTCCGCCTTCGGACTGGCTGGCTTCCCAGCTCTCTTGTGCGAGCAAATCTGTCTCTGTCTCCATCTAAACCCCACAGTTTTTAAAGCTCTGTCCTAGTCCTGATGTCTTTGCCACCAAGCCCTCCGGGTAAGGGCTGGCCTCTCACACAGGCTCTGATTCTCTGCGGACCTGTAGCCCAGGGCTAGTTCAAAACACCTGTGCGTTAGCCACCTCACCTGCTCCTCTGCATTCCTTGGGGACACCGGGGCAAAGGTGGTTTCCTGCTTTCATCGATTGCGAAAGAGGCCCAGAAAAGACGTTGAAGAATGAAGTGGTCTTGGGGACGAGCAGGGTGAGCACGCAATCTGCTCACCCAGGCTGCATACGAGGGCAGCCACTGTCCCTGACAACTGTCCCTGCGCCGAGCCTTTCCATGCATTACTGCATTGAATCCTCACGAGCACTTTGTCAGGCAGGCGCTATGAGTGTTACTTTAAACCATGGAAACGGAGGTTCACAGACGTTATTACCTTGCCCAGGGTCATGCAGCTGGCACATTTGTCTGACTGAACTCTTCTCTCTGCAGGTGCCACCAAGCTTCCCCCGGCGATACCCTCACTTCACCCAGGTCGCTGCTCAAGTGCCACCCCCACAGATGAAGCTGCTTTGGATAGATTGCTCTATCTCCAACAGCTCTCTGTTATGTTCTGTCCCCTCATCCATCTGTATCCTTTTTAGGAGGGTTTATCGCTCTCAGATATCACACACACACACACACACACACACACACACACACACACACACAGAGCAGACTCTCAGTTAACCGGAACTCAAGCAACCAGCACACAAAAAAGTCTTCGATTATTTGCTGGTTGCTTGAGAGTTTTGCCAGTTGCTTGAGAGTGCCGGGTACGTTTATCCAGCATCTCCCAGTCCCCGTGGGTGCCGGTTAACTGAGAGTCTACTCTATATTTACTTGTCGAACTGTTCCGAGCATATGTGTGAGGTCAGAGACTTTGTTTTGCTCACTGCTCTATCCTCCTGGTGCTTGACTGGCACTTAATAAATATCTGTGAAAGGAAGGAGGGAGGGAGGGAGGGAGGGAGGGAGGGAGGGAGCGGGCTGCATTTCTCTCCAGCTTGAAGCCACACAGTCATGGTTGGCCACGTTGCCAGAAATGACAGGCAACAATCCCGCCTACGTATGGAAGACTCAGGCAGGAAGCAGCCTCCTTCAGGAGTCTACCATAAAGCACTGGTTGATCTAGGGGTGAACCACCCAACCTGGTGACTAACAGACCAAGCCATGGCCAGTGAGCCTGGAGTGGCTTTCTGCACCCTGCGAATCACGACTAAGAGCTTCTTGACTAAGCTTCTCAAAACTCTCTCCTGTGCGCTGCAGAATTCTTGCCCAGACATCACTAACCCACTACTGACACCTGGATGGCTCCTGGAAGCAGAAGGTGCCAAGCCTGTTGAGGTGACCAACCCCTGTGTCACCCGGACAGAACGTGGTAACCCTGATGCATCGCCTCTGGCCCCTCTCCACCGGCACACATTGTTTTTTAAAGTCAAAAAACATAATCCCTATGTTGGCCTTGATCCTCAGAAATAACTCGTTCCAGAATTTAACACCCCTCGTGCTTAGAAGAACCAAGAGGACATGTTTGGGCCAGGATCCCACTCGAGACACCTCTAGAGTGAGCCCCAATAGAACTCCCAGGAGTGCAACAGAGCCTCTCAGAAACCGCTCTCTTGTTGGCCCTTGCATGTATGACCTCTGAGCTGCAGAGAGCCAGCAAGGAACGGAAGATGGCATAATGACAAGTCCTTTCTTGGCCTCTGCCTCGGGGCCCCAGAGAGACAGACACACACCCGCAGCAATGCAATGTGAGGTAGCGAATTCGATGTGCTAGACTAGACCAAGGGAAACACCCAACTGCTCGCCCTTCTTTTTCTTTTCTTTTCTTTTAGAAGTAAACTTAATAGAGACGAACCCCAAAAGAAGACCCACTCTGCACTGCAGCGTGCACGCTTCCCTGACCACAGTGGGCCACCCGATTGCAGGCCGGAGGGGAAGGAGGTCACAGAGGTGTGAGGCAGTTTTTGACGCCAGCTTTAAGGAGATGGGCATCTTGATGGGACTAGAATGCGTGTACATGTTGAAGTAGGTTAATTGGAGGTACCAGTGTGCTTTGAAGGATAAAAAGAAAGGAGAAATCACAGTTGACAGGCTCACAGGACTCAGGAAAGATTTTGTGGAAGAAGTGGCTGCAGAGCTCAATCTTGGGGGGACAGCAGGCATTTAATAGGCAAAGACAGCATGGGGGGAAACGCTCTTCTAGAAGGTGTGGCATTATGGGGGGGCCTGGGTGGGGGGAAGGCTGGCCGAGTTTGGCTGGGTACTGGGTATATGCCCCAGAATTGCAAAAAGATAAGGCTTCAAAAAATTAGGGTACAGAAAGCCTGTCAAAGGAGATGGCACTTGGTTAAAAAGACAAAGAGAATTGAAGGGTCCACCTCAGGAGTCTGTGTTAAGAAGACTGGGATTTTTAAAATTTTGCTTAAGTTTCATTAGTGTCCATTCAGCTCTAAAAACTGGCATTTGATTCAGTTATGGGAAAATTAAAGTATGTTTAGGCAACTTGGTTTGTGAATCCTCTCTTACAGCTATACATCTTAGGAAAGCTAAACACAGATTAAGTATATCCGATACAATTTTCCAAATCGGGGTGTGCTGTCACTGTGACACACACACTGGATTTTGAAGTTGAGTATGAAGAAAGAATATAAAATGTCATGTTCAACATTGCTGTGTGGATTACACTTTGTAATGATAATATCTTGGATTGCTTGGGTTAATTTAAAAATGTTATAAAAATGAAAATAAAACAGGCAAGGAGAGGCATTGAAGGTCTCTGAGCTGGGTGGTCACACAACTAAAAATGCATTAAAATAATAATAGTAATAACCTTGAGGAAGGGTGTGAGGTCAAATGCAAGGAGGAAAGTCTAAGACAAGAATGTCCATTGAAGGGTTTTCTTCATGGCCACGTCAGAAATAACCTGATTGTCAAGAGACTTGAAAATGTGGTCTTCACTCCCCAAACATGGCTCAGGAATGGATCCCCCCCCCTTTCTTCAGGATGTTTCCACTGAGCTAACACTAACCCTTAATCACAGTCAGGAAAGTTCTGGGTCCTGTTGGGAGGGGTGAGCTACTGTGAAGAGTCAAAGGTCACCCTGAAGGGTCCTGGACCCAACCTGACTCCTGATTTGAACGGGAGGAAAAGCTGACAAAGTTATTGCATCGTGGGCTGGAATTTACCATTGAAAATGCAGCCTTTGTCACTGGCAGAAGAACTGTTTTGCATTTGATGACATTTTCAAAATGGTGTGAAAAACCTTGACGTTTTTATTAGAAAATCTATAAAGCCCAAACAAATGGCTTCATGCTGCTTTGCCTCATTCTTCATAGGTTCGTGGGCAATCCATCATCCCTCCCTGTCCCCTGTGCCCCCCACTCGCCTTGAACCCATCGACGACAGCATCTCACCCACGAACAAAAGGGCCACACAGAGAAGCCCTTCCGCCCTCAGTCGCACTTTGCCTCTCCACCTTACCCCTTGAATCAGCCACAGTCACTCCACTTGCACTGGTCTCCTTCCTGAAAGGCTAAACGATGGTGTCCCCTCCTCCCAGACACCCTTCTGCACCCCTCATGGCTCCGGCTGGCACAGGCTTGACCCGCCCGCCCTTTAGTTGGAGATGGGACTTCCTTTCTCAGGGCTCCCTTCCAGGTGATTCGACTCTAAATTTGAACCAAATCTTTGGATTCAGAGCAAATAAATCAAGGCTTTCTCCCCTTCTCGAGGCCTTTGAATTGGGTCTCGTGTATTCCGAGTGCCGAATGAGGTCACCAGCCGGGCTGTCGCCTCTGGCCCACCCAGCTTACTCCGTCTGGCCCTACCGACACCTTCGGGCTCCGACTTCCTCTCGCCCTCTCCGCCCTGGGGGGTCTTCCCTGCGGGTCCTGCCCCTGCCTCTGCCTCCCACCCGTCCCTGCAGCCGTTGGGCAGCTCTTGGCCGGGGTGTCGCTGCCTGTGCCCTGGACCCTGTCCCTCTTCCTGCATTTTGGGTCTGAAGCATCACCATTCGGGTCTTCCATAGGCCCCCACCTCGCTCCCTCCTGCTTACATGGATGAATCCTTGCTCTCTCCGTGTTCTGTTTTATGCTCGCCATGTATTTAGGTCTTCCCCCAAAGGTGGCAGGCAGTCACAGCTGGGCAGGGTGTGCGTTGGGGTGACTTTTCGCTCAGGGGGATTTCGTGGTTCTCATTTGCACAACACCCTGATGAAGTAGGGAACGTGGAGATGATCAGTGGATCCATTTCAACGATGATAAAATAGAGGCTCAAAGAGGGAAATCACTTTTGTAAGGCCCCCCCAGCTCAGAAGGGCAGAGGTGAGACCCAGGTCTTCAGTCTCCAAGTCACAGTGCCCAGTGTGTCACTTCTTCATCGACTGCAACGCTGCCTTCTCATTGCTGATTTCTGGCCTCTCATATCTCTCATCGGTCCTCTGCCTGACTCAGTGTCCCCCACGTTGCTTCCTCTCCTCTTCCTCCTCTGCCCATACACCCACCCAGTACCTGGCAGCCAGCAGCACTGCACACTGAGCTGAGGGGCACCAGTCGGCTTGCAGTCCTGGGCGGTCTCACAGCTCCACATGATTACCTGGTTTATGTGAGCCCATTCGAGTAGGATTTTGATCTTAAATGCCATCACCAGTTGTCCTACACGCTCTCTGCCACCCTGCCATGTCAACCTCACACATGCCCATCATACCCAGGATACCAGTTGCTTAATGGCCACACAGTCCCCTGTGTTTGGGACAGTCCCCAAACCACCATGGACTGTAGAACCTTGGAGGCTCACCTGTGTTTTGTTCTCATCCTCAGTGTGTTCTGTAGCACTTCCTGGGAGCAAATATATGGGCAGAGCTGGGGGTGAGGGGCCGCGGAGGAGAAAAAAGAGAAACTCAGCAGGCAGATTCCCCCAGCAGCACAGGGAACTACCTGTGTTAACTTACCAAGTGAGACTACACTACAGGTGAAGGGAAAGCTGCAAAAAAAATAAATAGATAAAAATAGACTGCTTTCAGTGGGACTTTTCTTTCTAAACTGAGACTTTTGGGGTCCTTTTTACTGATTCCTCTCCAAGACCAGGAACAAACCCAAATAGCAGGAAATGTAGTATTGCTCTAAAAGGCACAAATAAGTCAGGAGCAGGGGGCAGCACCCCAAGCCCCTCGTGTCCTCTAATTTATCTCCTGTGTGACAGCAGTTAAACCAGGCAGGCACGCAGAGCTGCAGAAGAGAAGGGATGCCCCCATTGGGGCACCTTGCTCTAGGGGACCATCTGCCCCACGGAGAGACTCTTCTGTCTTCATATGAAACTTCAGTCGAGTGTCCTGGTTTTGCATGCAGCTATGAAATTAGAGTCAAATAAGTTCAGCAAACAGGACTGAGTGAGTTCAAGCTTGAAGATGATGCCAGGATAGGGAGGGAGTGGGCAGGTAGTGGGTGAGAGCTAGCTAGCCAGCCTTCCTCGCAGGACACTGCACCTCTCCCCTCCCTCTGCCTGTCTCCTCTCAAATCACTGCCAACTAACAGCCTCGGCAGTCTCAATGACAGAGTAAGGCCTGCCCCCTTTCTCATCATGTCCTCCCCAGAGAGCACTCATCTACCTAGAAGTTAACTACATGGATTCTTTCTTTTGGAGACAATAGACAAATCACAAACTCTCAGTGTCTCAGCTTTTTTTTAAAAAAAAATGAAGATGATGCCTTCCTTCCAACCTAACCCAACCTTCTTCCCACCTTCCTCTGCACATGAGCATGCATGCACACATGAGCGTGCACACACACGCACACACACTCACAAACACACACACCCAGGAGCACCCTGAGGGTTAGTCAGAATTCCAAGGGTGCTGTGAGGTCCTTTCCAAGAACTCTGTATAAATATCTGAATGTCTTTTACAATGACCACATGGCTGTTGTAGGTGCTCTTGTACACTTTAAAAGAAAAATTTTGGCTGCAGCTTGAGCAAGGTGGAAACCTACACTTTCATTGCTGCCCATCTTCCACAGAAAGCAGAGAGGGCGCCTTGACCTGGGCTGGGCACTGCCCATCACTTCAGGGAGCTCTTTCCCTTCTGAGATCGACAGCCAGGGCCTTGTCCCCTCAGCAATGTTGGAAAGTTGACCACGGATGGAGACCAGAAAAACTTATGGTCAGCCACCCTTCTCTCCATTTGATTTTAATTTAATCAGCATGGGTTTAATAAATATGTTATACAAGAAGGGACCCAAAAATAAACCAGAATTGTCTTTTGGAGGGCGGGCCCCTTGCAGTATAGGCTCCCCGACTAGGTGAGTGTTCTAAGAACCCATCTGCAGGCGTTGTTATGACAGGCTGCCTTCGGCTTCAGTGAATGTTTTTTGGAGACTCTTTCAACAGTTTGTCCATTTCATGATGTGGATGTACACAAACAGCGTGCAGCATGACAATGCACCTGCCCACACCGCGCTGAGTGTTCAATAGTTTTTGACCAAAAAAAAAAAAAAAAAAAGGCATGACCCCCATGCCGCACCCTCCCTATTCACCCCATCTTGCGCCGAGTAACTTTTTTTTGTCTCCCTAGATGAAAAAAGTCCTCAAGGTAACTGTTTTGCTGATGTAGAAGAGGTGAAACAAACAAACAAAAAAAACAGCAGGAATGCCAAAAGGCATCAAAATCGATGCGTTCAAAAACTGTTGTGAACAGTGGAAAAAGCACCTCACTTTGAAGGTGAGTGAGGTTTAAACATATAAGAATAAATACACAATTTTGTATAAATAAATTCTGATGGGGGGGGGAGGTCAGGAGAGTATCCAGGAGAGTATCCAGCCATGTAATATGAAAAATAGAGGCATTTATGGCTGGATTTTTCTCTGTATGTCATAGATACAAATATATAAAATTTGTGGACACTTGCACACAGATATATGCTAGATATATTGTTGGTTGTTTGTTCTGAGCACACCCCTTGGATATAAGACTGCCTTGCACTGTAGACCTGTATTTTAGGCAAGGATGGCCCACGATTCTTTCTAGATGGTAACTGCCACAGCTCCCAGGATTCCCAGCATGCCTGCCAGCTCTCTGAAAGCTCTTTGAGGGCTTCTCACATTAGAATTCCCTGAGTTTTCCCTCTGCCCTTGCAGGCCATCTGGCCTCCCTGTCCTGCAGCTGTAGTTCTTCCCACTGCCACACACACCTGAGCCTTTGACATCCCCATCCCCAGAAGCAAATCCACCCATCGAGAAAATCCGAAATCGCAACCTGAAGATTTTCCTTTCCTAAAATCCAAAATTCATTTTTTTCTTTTCAATCTCCATTAAGTTTCATCCTTAATTTTTTTCTTAAATTCACTATTTATGCTCATGGAATATGTATCTCGCTGTACACTGAAGAAAATAGTCTACTGCCATTTAACCATTTTGCCCAATTAGCAGAGGCTGCTCGCCTCAGAGGTGTGCCTCTTGGATGTTTGTAATTGTCATTAACCCAAGGAGCAGAGGAGGTCAGAACCGAGAGGCCCTGGGGCGTCGAAGGTCGCAGTCTTGGCACAAGGGCTCAAACGCCTCTGTCTGCTTCTTCCCAGAAGGGTAGGTGTCAGCTCCAAGTCCTTGTTCGCAGTCATTAACCCTGGCCAGAGGGACATTTTGAGTGACAGAGAGCCACCAGGGCACCACTCAAAGGACTACATAACTGGTGATGGCATCTGTGGGATGCAGGAGCCTGAACACAGAGGAAGAGGATGGACAGAGGGAAGGTCCACTCTCAGCTGCACTGCTCCAATGGGGACGGAAGTGGGCTGGTCGGGGGGATCTCCAAGAGAGCTGTACACTTTCCTTATCTTTGGCACCAAGGTGGTCTTTCTCCCTCTTTCTTCATTTTTATGATAGTTGTTGTTACTGCTGCTTTTGCTTGCTTTTGTTTAACTGAAATACTTGAAAGTGACTTTGTAAGATACCACAAGCCACCCGCGGGCTCCAGGGGGGATGCGCCTTCACTCATGAGATGATAATGGTGAGCCTGCTCCAGTGACACGGGGCACGTGACCAGTCACAGCCAACTCCATACCACAGGGACGATGTCCCAAGACCCCTAACAATTCACCGAGTCGCTTTTCCATTCCATAGCATTACAGTAAAAAAAGGGAAAGAAATCATAGCTCTCACTCATGTGCTCCCTGCCAGCAGCAGGGATGGGATGTAAGGGAGGTGTGTCGTAAAACGGAAAAAAATAAAGCCCGACGGCCAGGCCAGCCAAGTCAGAGCAGCAGACCCATCCCTCCATGAACCACAGGTTGTCTTAGCGAAATAAAGGCAGCAGCACGCGTCAACGTATGCAACTAGTACTGAACACGTGTCTGCTTTAGGCCAAGTTCTAACAATTTCTCGCTTAGCCTTCTGGGCTGGGCTGGGCTGTGCCGCCCCACCCCCCGCTTATAGAAGAGGAGGTGAGGACAGGGACTGAGGGAGGACCGTGAGAGCACACAGGAGGAGGCGGCCATCAGTGAGCCAAGGAGAGGGGCTCAGGAGGAAGCAGTTCTGCCCATGCCTCGCTCCTGGACTTGCAGCCTCCAGAACTGTGAGATCAGTTGCTGCTTTCAGCGCCCAGGCCGTGGCCTTCTGCAGGCCACCCTAGCTGACCCCTGCACCTTCCCGGCAGCCTGGATGTTTGGCTGAGAAATGGGGGCACCGATGCTCGGCGCTGGGCAATCACTTGTCCGGCAGCAGAACGAGAAGGTGGCCCAGCAGGAGGGACCACACATCCTGCAGCTTGGACTCCGGGGCCTTGACAAGATGACGCAGTTTCCCAGCCCCTAAAGAGAGGAGACGCCCAGGAAAAGATGCCCCTTCCCCCCAGATGAGCAGGCACCCCCTGAAACCTGGGGCAGCTCTGGAGAAATCACTGACGGGCGGTCAGTGGGGGGCTGCAGTGGGCCTGACTGCCTCCCGCCCTTGGAGACGTCCTCCAGGAAGAGGCCTTCCGTCGGACAGACGAGGGAAGGCCATCAGAGGAACCGGCTTTTGTGGGCGGGTTCTCCTCTCGGGGTTTCGCTCGTGTCACACCAGGTAATCCTCGGTGGCCTGCCGCGAGCTGGTGCAGGGGTGACGCGATGGGCTCAGGGTCACCAGGCAGCGGGAGGCCGAGCGGGGCGGGAGCCCTTCCCGGGAAGGAAGGTCTGGGGCAGAATTCCATGCTGGAATTTGATAGAAAACAAGCCAAGCCCATTCCAAACTGACAATATGCACACTCAGTGGGAAAAGATTCTGCCGTTCGGGGACACGCTGTCAGTCTGTTTTGTTAGTTCCAGAAGGTCAATGAGGAGCTAAAGACCAAACAGTGCTAGGGGCGTCCCCTCGCCCCCATTCAGCAGGACTATGGCTATTTTTACGTGAGATTTCATGGCAATTGCAGAAAGAAGAAATTAAAGCAGCGGTTCTCAACCTGTGGGTCATGACCCCTTTGGGGGTCGAACAACCCTTTCACAGGGGTCGCCTAAGACCATCGGAAAACACACATCAGATATTTACATGACGATTCATAACAGTAGCAACATGACAGTTATGAAGCAGCAACGAAAATAACGTTATGGGGGTCTCCACGCCATGGGTCGTGGCATGAGGAAGGTTGAGAACCCCTGAATTAAAGGGAAAAGCCCCACAACCCTGCAGATGTGAGCAGCCTTTCGTATCCCCTCGTGACACATGAGTGAGGCAGACAAGGAGGCATCTTGGAAACGCTCACCCACCCTTCTCCCTAATCGTGAAAATGAGGTTCAGTGAAGCAAATGATGTGCTCACAAGACAGGGCTCCCCACGGGGTTTCAGCGACCTTCCCTGACCTTCCCTAACGTCACTCCCCACCCACCTCCACTTCACTGCTGCTGTTTCTGAAAACCCTCCCCACATTCACCTCCTGGTTGTCCCCTGTGTCACAGTCCAGCCATCACGGTGTCACATCTTTCTCCTCTCCTTAGTTCATCTGGTTTGTCTTCAAGATCCTCAAACACCCATGAAGGATACTCAGAAAAAGAAAATATGCATGTCAAGCGCTCCATGGACGTGTCCGTGCAGTTACGAGAGATTAGCAGACCTGTGGACACGGGGACAGACACCTGGCTCAGCCCTGCCCTAGATGTCTTTTTCTCCTTCTCTAATCATCTGTAAGTCTTTCTCCTCATCCTTTTTTCCTCCACAGCCTTCTTCTCTCCCGTACACACGCTTGGCTCCCATTCCATGGATTCAGGGAAGACCTCTGCTCCAGGCAGCGTCCTTCCGTCCTCTTCCTGCCATGTGGCCTCATGCCACTTCCTGGTGTGACCACCCTAATCCTTTCTCTTCACCTTCCTTTGTCTCATGGAAACTCCATTGGCTTCCGTGTTCTTTACGCCATACACACACAAACTGATCATCTCTTTACTTTCTGCAACTGCGACCCCTTCACTAAAACAGTCTATGTGAAGCTCCCATTAAATATGAGGCTTGGAAATAGGTGAAGAACACAAGGAAAAAAGTGAGATGTCGTTGTGCCTCTTGGAGAGGTCACAGAGGAGTAGAAAAGATAAGATCAGACAATTACTGACCAATGGGGTCATTATTTTACCAAAATAGAGCTGAGGGACTTACAGCAAGTCACTGAATGGGCAGCCCTGAGAGATGGCATCTCCAGAGGTTGGTCGGGCCAAGCGAGAGAGCAAACAACCCAGGCAGAGCAAAGCGCTTGCTGGCTTCCACGTTGGAGCAGGCTGGGCCGGGCTGGCAGCCCACAGAATCCAGCACGACGGGCACGAGGGGGGATGCAGGTGCCGGCCCCCCGGCCCTCCTGGAAGTCCTCCAAAAGGACTGCGTGTTACACACCAGAGACAACAGGACCTGATGACAAGTCTGAAATAGAGAGCCATGCTCTGAGAGGTGGGGGGAGCTGAGATAATTTTACTTTTTATTGTAAATAAATAAAGTTTGGATATGAAATACATTCACATGTTTTCAAAAGCCAGAAAGTATGAAAAGTAGTCAGTAAAAGGCCTTTCCTTGTCCCCAGTGTACCTCTTTCCTAAATAGGGGACCAATTTTTTATAGTTTCTTATGTGTCCCTCCTGACTTTATTTATATTTATACAAGCAAATAAGACTAGAGTTTTTTTTTTCCTCCTTATGTATTCAAAAGGTAGCATGCCACACACAGGGTTCTGTACCTTGAATTTTTTTGTAATAGCTTGTGACTGTTTTGCTTATTGTCAATTTAGCTCTTAGTATGAGTCCTAGGATTATTAATAGTATTAGACACCTCGTCACAAGCACAGGCCTCTCCGCCCTTACTACAGGGTCGGCTCCTGAGAGGCAGAAGCTCTCTGTGTCTTACTCAATTTTGCATGAGCTAGGTGTTCAGTAAAAAATACGTTGAATTAAAGTGCATGCTGAAAAAGTGTATTGTTGAATAAATCGGTTACTCTCTAAAAGAACAAATGCTTCCTCTGGCCTAGTCTCTTGAATTTTTTTACTTTGCCACCTTTCCAGTAGACAGAAAAAAAAGTAAACAGACTATATAATGAACCCCCACGCACCCATCCCACTGCTTAACAATTATCAACACTTTGGCCATCGTGATACTCATCTGTCCCCACCACCCACCCATTTTGTGGAAGTAGAGGGCTGTGGTATTTTAAAACAAATGGAAGACTTGACGTTTGCTCCATAAATACCCAAGAATGCACCTCTAACTGATAAAGGCTTTGCTTTGAGAACATAAGCACCTGAGGCCCAAATTACCAGTAGGTCGTTAGGATCATCTCACACCCTCTCCGTCCTCAGATTGCCCTGACTGTCCTCAAAGACGTCTGTAGGGGGTTGCTCGTCACAATCAGGAACCACACAAAGCCCGCAGGTAATGCTTGGTCACTGCTTTACAGCCCTAACAGCTCTTCCGGTGCCTCGCAGCCTCCTCTGCCTTCCTCCCTCTCTTCATGCCTCCGATTTGTTAGACAGACCTGGTCACTGGCACTGCAGTGTCCCACAGTCTGCATTTGGCTAATCGTTCCTTTGCAGCATCGTACGGCTTGTTTTCTACCTGTCACCCTTCCCGGAAACGGGCACCATTTGTGTCTTGAAAACGGCCTCCGAGCTGCTACGTGGTGTGAGGGGGGATGAGGAGAGGCTGTGTTCGTTACCCACCAGGAGAGAGCGGCCCCCAAGATTGCAGTCGTGACGCCAGTTTCAGGGGCCTCAGGGCACAGAGAAACGGGTGATGGGGCGATCGGAGAAGCAGGTAGGAGACGGGATGGGCAAGCGTTGTTGGCTAATTGGAAAGGGGTACGCTTCCTGGGGCCCTGGTGAGAGTCTAGGCCTCGGCAAGAGACAAACCAACAAGGCCGCTTTCTCCTAGAAAAGCATTTACATGTTTACTGACATTCCTCTCACAATGATCATTTATGACAAGTTTTAAGACCATACAAAGTTGGAGTATTATGGTTGGTGTTAAATTTTATTGCTATGGCTTTAAAACGTAAACAAAAAGAATTCCTTAAGTAGTTGGGAATTGTAATGATACTCTTGGGAATAGATTTTACCACTATGGATACTGTAAAGCACAAAGATAATAAATTTAAATTGCAGTATTAGTATTGGGAATATATTTTATTGCTTTGGCTAGAACACAAAGAAGCAGGATTCATAACTCTTTTCCCCCCCAGGTTTCTATGCAGTGACACTGGTTCTGGTATGTAGGGAGGATCAAAGGTCACCAGCATCACAGATCGTGGCACAAGGTGACAAACTGGGCTGATGGGAGAAGGCATAGAGGCTTGATCCTTACCGGTGGTCAGGGAGCTGGAAAGAAGCAGGTCCAGCGAGGAAGAGGAGGTACAGGTGGTCACATGAGGAAGGGTCATGTGGAGGAGCTGCTGCCAGTCCCCACTCCAGTGAGCTATCTCTGAGTCCCACCGAGCAGCACACCCCAGGGCTTCGCATCCTCCAGATCTGAGACCAGTTCTGAAAACAAGCCCAACAGACCACAGACTGGTTTGGGTTTGGGGATTGTATGGTCTTCCACGTTGTGGACACTGCCTTTGGCTCCATCTGTGTCCATGCTAGTGGAGGGCCCACCATGCACCTGGTCAGAAACCCAGAAGTCATTCTAACTCTCCTGACCCTCACCCCTGGTTCATCCTCTGTCTCCAGCCCTGCCGATCCTGCTTGCCCAAATACCTCTCACATCGTTTGCTATCTCTCCACCCCATTCCGGGCACCATCGTCTCTCACTGGCCCCTTCATTCAGCCTCTTTACTGCTTCAGATCTCACCCCTTGCAATCCAGCCTCCACTGGGCTCACCGTAGTAATGATGACCACTGTTTCTTAATAATGTGCCAGGGACTGTGCTAAGCACCTTACATCAGAATCTCATTTGACCCTCACAACTTCCTTATGTTGGAAGGATATCTCTTTTCATAAGTGAGGAAACTGAATTCAAAGGTTACACATGAAAAGACATAATGGACTTTAAAAAAATCATCAGGCAGAAGAAAATAAATCTTAGATCCTCCCCTGTGCTACAATACTCCCTACTGCCCGTGTCCATGCTTCTATCCTGCCTTCCGTCCTTCCCAAATAAACCCCTTGGCATTAAACACAAGAGCACTGCCACTTTCTCCAGACTCATTCCTCATCACAACTCCAAGGAACAGTAGCTCTCATTAACAAAGTAACAGAGTTCTTAAAATACCATCTCCTCTGTTGTTCCTCTTATCTAGAATGTGACCCTTTTTCCTTTCATTGTCCAACTTCTATTTTCCTTCCAGATTTATTTTAGACATCATCTCCACCAGGAAACCTACTTTCGAGCTACGCAGTTCCAAACACTGTGAATGCATGCACGTGTGCATGGGCGAGCACGCACACACAGCTGTATCTCTCCTGGCTCCTTATTCTACCCTGGGCACCTTCCTAGCACACTGCTTTTTATACTATATTGTAACCGTCTGTTTGTCTTAGAAACACTTCTGGACTGTAACCGGCCTGCGGGCAGAGACTGTGTTTTTTGAGTATGAACTGCTAGAATCCAGTACCTGAATCCTGGCACCCCGTAAGTGCTCACTGGCAGTTTGCTGAATGAACACATGAACAAGCAGATAGTGTGAGATAGAACAAATTCAACAGTAACTGTTAGAACAATGAGACAGAAGCCTTTGCATCTCAAAGAAATACCAGGTCATGTTTGTATTCAGGCTGAGGACTTCTATTTATATACTGGTTTCAACAACTTGCAATTACACACCTGTTCTCATTCTAACACTCAGCCAAATGCTACCTATGAACTGGTGACAGAGACTAACTGATGGAAAGTAAGCAGCAAGCACATGGAAAATAGCACCCTTGCAACTATACAAATAAATATTGGGAGTCATGCGTACCCTGTGACAGCAAACTGGGAGTGTTTCACACAGGTAAAAAAAAAAATTAGGTATAGTACCTTCGAATCCCCCAAATGCCAGAATCAGGCTAACTTCTGTGAGCTTCTTGTTTAAGGGAGAACTCCTAAATTCTCCAGTTATGTGAAGCTCTTTTCTTTGCAGTCGGTCCCCATGAGGTCATAAACTCCAAGTCAGAGTATGGAATTGTTGAATATGAAAAGCAGGAGAAGCTGACAGGCACCAGGCCGCTGACTGGCGGGTTCCCGCCTCCCTTTCTATTTCCATAGAAACGGCCATCCGATCAGCAAAAATAAGTTCAAGATTTGTCTACTTTGTTTTCCTTGCTTCTTCCTTTGAGATAACCCCTCAAGGTTTTGTTCATCAGAGAAAATGGGCCTGTGGCGGAACGTTAGAATGTTTGCGAGGTTAAATAGTCTCCTGTAGAAACTGCACGTTTCTACACTGTTCACACACGGGTCTGCTCCTGTGTGGGCCCCTCCTCCTGAGAGGGGGCGAGGTGCCCACAACCTTCCGATGCAGCAATCATGTCCCAAGTCACTTCCGGCAGTTGGATAACCTTCATGACTGCACATGTCGCTAGGCATTCATGATGGTACCTCTCAAAACGGAGATGAATGTCTTCCATAATGTCTGTTTTTATTACATTAGGCTGGGAAGATGAAATCAAAAGGGCTACTTTCAACAAAAATGTCCTGTGTCGACAGCTCAATACTCTTTCTAGAGGCCCCGGTGATTGGCCTCATTGTATGCTGGATAAAGGCTAACCGTGCAGCTACCTGCTATTAGTGTGACAAGACTGTTCTCTGGCCAGCAGGTTGCCTAGGCTTTTTTTTCCTTTTTTTTTTCTCACAGCAGCCCTCTAATTCCACCAAACCCACTGGATTAACAAAAACCTAAAGGTAAAATAGGACAAAATGACATCCTCACGTGAGCTGGTATTACACTTTGCAACCTACAATTATACCAGTTCAATCTAAATGCCCCCAAACATGACTTCATTAATTCGAGCCATTTTGGAATCGGTAAATATTTCCTCTTCTTGCATTTTCATTATTATGAGTTTTCAGCCGAGAATCACGAAGCAGGCAAAGGCCACCCTCATGATGTCGTGCGGCCTCAGCTGCACAGGCAGGATGACAGGGAAGTCAGGGGCTGACAAGTGAGAGTCGACCAAGTCGACTGGCAGAGAAAAAGGGAAAAAACTAAGCAGAGGAAGAGAAAGGAAGACGAAAGCGAGGGGAGCACTAGCGATCACGGGGGAGGCCCCCGGTGGGCAGGCGGAGCCGCACGGGCATCCGTTAGCCATCTCACCTCGCAAGCGCGCTCCGGCCAAGCTGCGCGCCGAGGACACGGGGCATGCGCACACTCGGGCCTCGTGCTGCTTTAAAGGCCTGTGTTCCAGGTGTCCTCAGGCCTCTAAGTCAGACCCTTGAAAAGGGTTCCCTCCTGTGACACAACCCTTGGACCAATACAGATACACAGTGGGTTGTTCATTTACTTTCTAAGAGAAAAAGAAATCGTCCTACCCAGCATTCTTTCTTAGTGGGTCTAGAATCTTCCTTCTGTAAAACAGCTGTTTGGGGTAGAGAAGGAATTTGGGGGAAGGAGTCTGAGCTCTGGCACAGAACAGCACGTGTCCCCGGCCCACTGCACTGGGAAGGAGTGGAGCAGAACACTCACACAGTAGGTCTCCATCGTCAGCTCACCGCTGCTCTGGGAAGGAGTGGAGCAGAACACTCACACAGTAGGTCTCCATTATCGGCTCACCACTGCACTGGGAAGGAGTGGAGCAGAACACTCACACAGTAGGTCTCCATCGTCAGCTCACCGCTGTGCTGGGAAGGAGTGGAGCAGAACGCTCACACAGTAGGTCTCCATCGTCGGCTCATTGTGAGGCAGGACGCTGGTGACATGGAGTTTTGGAACAGGAAGGACCTTGATTGCAGTAGCAGCTCTGCCACTTACGAGCTGTGACCTGGAGTAAGTTATTGAATTTCTGCAAGTCACCATTTCCTTGTCCCTGAGAAGGAAATAAAAATAGCACCTACCTGGGAGAATCTGCATGAGAACTAACTGCAATGACGCATGCAGGTCGAGCGCTTAGCACGATGCCGCCAGTGAAATTTAGATGGTGCTATCTGAAGCATAACAAAAAGGCGATGGCTAAGACTGGACCCCGTGCGTCCATGACAGTGAGGGAAAGGGTTGTAATTTTACGGTTCTGATCCTCATGAGCAAGTCCTGGCACACTTTGCAGCTGTGGATAACATCTTTCTAAAATCAGGTTCCAGAGAAATGGGGGTTTGCCCTGCACCCCTGTCCCTTCCCACCGATCAGGATGGCAGGGAGGGAGGCACACAGCCAGTGCCAGGGGTGGGGTTAGAAAGCAGGAGGGAACGGCTGGCTGGTTAAGCTGGGTGCTCAAGCCTTCTCCCCCAAACGGTGCATTCTAACTTTGGGGGGCAGCTGTGCCAGGAATCAGAGCACCTGCCCACAGGTCCTGAAGGCAGTTATTGGGAGGGCTCAGGCCTCAGCTATTGTGCCGGCTGAGCTGCTGGCCAGCTGGAGATCACGAGTATCTGCTATCCTAGATTTCACTCTGTTTGCACAATTACATAACAACAGACAGCAGAAAAGGTGCCAATTCGCTCTTCAAAGGCACATGATCACCCCTGTTCCTGAAGCATTCAGACAGCACAAACACTGATCCCCCACTTCCTTCTCCCTGGGGAACCTCACTCAGTGTCCAGAGCTAGAGGCCTCCCCAAAGCCCCCTCCTTTAGTGGGAAAAACAGATCTTTGCTGACGAGCCCGCTAGGACCCAGCGTCACCTGCACACTTTTCCTGACAGCAGAGGCTTTTGCAAATGCTGGCCCTCGGTCTGTGCCCGCCCTGGCTGCCGGGAGGGAAACCAGCTGCATCCCGGGAAAACAATTCCACTCGACAAACAATGCGGTGCCCCGACCAGTCATAATGAGGTCTGGTTCAAATGCTGGCACACACACAAAATATTAATTAAAATAACGCGCATGATAAATATTGGGATCCAAAGCACAGGCCTCCTCTAAAATCACAGTTGGTAATTACGTGGGCGCCTGCTAACACACACTCAGAATTCCAGTGTTGCTTACATGACAAAATTAGTCTCAGGAGGTGACCTTGAGAGGTCATCTTGTGTGAGCATCCTCCTGCTTATAAAGGCAACAATGTCTCAACAACTCCGAAAAAGAGTATCTGCCCTAATTTTCAAGTGCTAAGGGAAGAAATTCCTTGAGACCTCAAAAATACAATCTAATGATACATATTTGAGTACCAGCTAGTGCAAGGCACTCTGCTCAGCACCGGGGATAAATGTGGGGGTGGGGCAGCCATGGTTCACATTTTTGAGAATGGTTATTAGTTAATCTGTCCCAGGTAGAAAGTCCGTCTACATGCCTCACCTAAATCTTTCACACTGCTGTTAAAAATCCATTGCCACTTGGCTAGTCCTGGATCGAAGCCTTCAAAGGATTCCTTTATTAGGTACCAGGGGTTTTGGGGGGTGGGTAAACATACCCCCTAATTTACAATGGGTAAATGTCCCTAGTACTCCTGTTCACCACTAAGATCCTGACCTAAGGTTTCCCACTAACTCCAACACAGCGAAGCAATTGTACGCCACCTACTTTATCGAGACCTTTTAAATTATTACCAAATTTGACATTTATTGCCCTAGTTAGTACAGAAGCCTAACTGAGAAAGGAAAAGACCCCATTATCTTAATTCCAAAACCATTTTCTATTTGTGGCTCAGTCAACATTTCAGCATCTCGTTAAACGTATTTAATTTCATTCCCTCAACAATAACCCATGTACCACACCAGTGCCCACAACTTTGGCGTCCCAGCCCCTAAATTCTATTAGTGTTCAGAAAGCTTCATGGTTGCAACATAATGTTCAATCAATGCAGAGAAATTAATTAAATTAAAATTATTTTTATTATGATTTAATTAGCTTGATTTAATTACTTTGTTCACTGACTGAGCATGCCGTTGTTACAGCCAGATCCTTCGCTCTCATTCGTGGCATGAATGTTCCCGTAGAATTACACATTTTCTCTGTTCAGCCATTGGCACCGGCTGGGGGACTTTGCCAGAAACTCACGATTTATCACAATCAGCATCATCACAAATTATAGGAAGCATCCAGCAATATGATAACTTCTAAATGAAGTATCTGAAAGCAGGTCACATCACCAGCCTCAGCTTGTCATATTTCATACTCAACCTGACACCCTGTCCAATTTGCTGTGCCTGCCTGATCATCGTGCCTCTCAAAGTGCCCGCATGGGAGGACCAGCTCCTACACAGGCCACTGTCCTTACAAAGCCTGCCTGGCCCTCCTTAGCCTCCTTGCAGCCCATAGTCACTGGCACTCCTGCTGCCTGAACCTCGGAGCCACAGGTCCTGCACCTGAGGTTTACAACCTGAAACAGCATTTCCTTCGATTGCCCATGAAGGCAACAAACCACATAGCATTGGCAATCCAGGGACCTGGTCACCAGAGAACCCCAGATAGTTCCATGATTACATGACAGTGACTGTACATACTTTGGAACACAATAGTTTCATCATTACTTCAAATCAACAGTGGGCATTAGATCACACAAGGACTCAAAGATTTTTGTTTTGTTTTGTTTTTTGCCACAGGCCACTTTGCAACACACTGTGACTCAAACTGGGGAACAGTCGTCTTCAAGCTGGGGTCTTCCAAAAATAAAATCGGCTCTAACTTGCCTGTATTTGAAATGTGTCACCTTGATGAATGGGCTCAAAACCATACAAAGTTGTTTTATTTATGTTGTAACAACTGTATTTCAATATATTTGGCTTCCTACATAATCTTATGTATCTTATTTTGTGATTTGAAACCATTTTTCTGAGAAGAGATCCACAGGCTTTGCCAGATGGCTAACAACAGAGACATAAGCTTTTTTGTCCCTGTATTAGTATCCTGTGACTGCTATAACACATGACCACAACCCTGGTGGCTTCCAACAACAGACGTTTCTTCTCTCATGGTTCTGGAAGCCCAAAATTCAACATCAGCCTCCCTGGGCAGAAATCAATGTGTCATTGGGCCATCCTCCCTCCAGAAGGCCTAGAGAAGAATCCGGTCTTTGCCTCTTCCAGCTTCTGGTGACGGCCAGCATTCTTTTGCTTGTGGCCACATTACTGCAACCTCTGTCCCTAGCTTCACCTCTTCTGTGTGTGTCATCTCCCTATGCCTCTGTCTTATAAGGACACTTTTAATGGCAGGTAGGTCTCGACTGGATAATCCAGGACAATCTCCCCATCTCGGAATCTTTAACTTAATCATATCTTCAAATGTTTTTCCAAAAATGGTAACATTTACAGTATCAGTGTTCAAACTTTTGGCTTCCGTGGGCCACATTGGAAGAATTGGTTTGGGATCACACACAGAATACACTAACACAGTGCTTCTCAACCTTCCTAATGCCGTGACCCTGTAATACAGTTCCTCGTGTTGTGGTGACCCCACAAAATTATTTTCGTTGCTACTTCATAACTGTAATTTTGCTACTGTTATGAATCATAATGTAAATATCTGATAAGTGTTTTCCGATGGTCTTAGGTGACCCCTGTGAAAGTTGGGGGTCAAACGACCCACAGGTTGAGAACTGCTGCACTAACAGTAACGATAGCTGATGAGCTAAATGAAAGGTCGAAAAAAAAAATTTCATGTTTTAAGAGTTTGTGTTGGGCTGCATTCAAAGCTATCCTGGGCCGCAGGTTGGACATGCCTGCTTTACAGGCTTCAAGGATTAGGGCCTGATGTTTTGGGGGCCACTAATCAGTCCACTGTAATCCCTATACTTAATTCTTTATTGACTGTACAATTCTGTCTTTGAGTCTGATGACATAAAGGACATAAAAGTCATTTGAAAGATGTGACAAAACTGGTACCAAATCATAATAGATGTCTTTGCCAACACCCATTAAAATTAGTTGTGAGTTAATGTGATGGTTAAAGAGAAAGTAAAGCCTTTAAAAAATTAAGTTTTCACCAACTTCCCAGGAGGGGAAACAGCCCTGTTTCTTCACCTCCAGATGAAGTAAGTATAAGCTTTGTAAACCCTGCCGCTCTTACATGTGTGGTTCTCGGGCCCTGAAGTTCTCTCAGGGCTCAGGTCAGCGGTTCTGCTTCTCCCCCTTCACCTCTCATCCTGTCCCCAGGGTACTGTACACAGTGTTCTGCAAAGTGTTGAATGAGGAACTTATACCACTGACCAGAAGTGAAAAAGGGCAGGGACTGTGTGTTTTTCAATTAAATAGAACAACAGGAAATAAGTGTTAAGTTCAACGTGAGATGTTCACACTACTGTTTAGAACAAAATCTCTCTAGTCAGGTGTGCCAGACCAGAGTTTATTTCCAAAAGGAGTTATCTAACGGCCCTTTCAAAGGACCATGAAAATGGCACATGGGTGGATCCAGTGGCAGCCTGATAGCATCCTCTGGTCTAGAAATGAGACCTGACTGCCCTGCCCCAGCTAGGCCTCTTTTCACATGATTTCACCAGCAAAACCCGACCTAAGTGCCAAGTTACCTCACCTAAGGCAGATGTACTAGTGGCTCCTTAAAGGCAGGACTCACTCTTATTTTTCCATGTGAAGCTTTGAGTCCACTAACAGAGAGGACCTTCAGTAAATGTTCATTTACTTGAACTGAAAGTCTGTGGCACCTGACTCAGGACACTTGGTATGCTGCCTCTGAAGATAACTCCAAAACTCTACACACAGAAAAGGCATCCATGTGGCTGCTGATGATAGTTCGGCTCTTGCATTAAGACACTTTGTAAGGTCCCTTCCAGCCATATGATACTTAAATCCCTTTTAGTCTCAGAAAGTGCACATCCCCACTGGAAATGGGTGAAAAAAGGTAGGCTGACCAGACGTCCCATTTCAAATGGGACAGAAAACAACAGTACTCTCTGGTCCAAAGGGTAGTGTGGTCAGCGTACCGACACCTTGAATTTAGCCCAGTGACACTAGACTGACCACACGTCCCATTTTAAACGGGACAGTACCATTTTCTGTCCCATTTAAAACGAGACAAGACGTCTGGTCAGCCTAGATAGAGGTCATCTTTATTCACGTTCATTTCAGAGGGAGTGTCCTATCCAGAACTGTTTGTAAACCTTAGCGCTTATCATTGGGCTGGAAAGACCTTTGGGATTATCTAGTTCAACACCCTCCCTTTACAGATAAGAAAACAGCTGTCCGACTTCACGTGGCTGGTTAGCAGCAAGGAACCCAGGCAGCCAGCACCCACTTTGACTCTCTTCTAACCCAGTGCTTTCTTATTTGTATTATGCTCTCTCTTCAACCCAACATCTTCACTTGGCCTGGTAAAATGGGCTGTTTCAAGCTGTCAAAGGGGACAGTATGAAGCCTCTGGGAGGAGCGCTGGCCTCAGCTACCAATGGCAGGAGCAGCAGCATACTCGCCGCTGGGTGCCCTGGGGTGGGGGCCGCCCTCCGCCTCTGCCTCCGCCCTCCACAGTCAGCCGTTCTGGGCAGGCGCGGGGAGGACGCAGGGACGCCGTAAGCACGTCGGCGCCGTATACACGTCAGCGCCGCATACACGCCGGCCCTGCGCACCCGACGCATACGTCATTGGCGCCATTTTGCTGACTCGGAAGCCACGCCTGAGAGGCAGTCCCGCAGCAGGTGAGTGCAGGGGCGCTGCCGCCACTATGCCGTCATTGCCACTAAAGGTGGCCGTGGTCTGCTCCAGCAACCAGAACCGGAGCATGGAGGCGCACTACATCCTCAGCAAACGGGGGTTCAGCGTGCGCTCGTTTGGAACAGGTACTTACGTGAAACTTCCAGGGCCAGCAGCCGACAAGCCAAACGTCTATGACTTCAGTACCACCTACCATCAGATGTACAAAGATCTCCTTAAGAAGGACAAAGAACTCTACACGCAGAACGGCATTTTGCACATGTTGGACAGAAATAAGCGGATCAAGCCCCGGCCAGAAAGGTTCCAGAACTGCAGAGACGTGTTCGACCTGATCATCACCTGCGAGGAGAGGGTGTACGACCAGGTGGTGGAAGATCTGACTTCCAGAGAGCAGGAGACCTGCCAGCCGGTGCACGTGATCAACGTGGACATCCAGGACAACCACGAGGAGGCCACCCTGGGGGCATTCCTCATCTGTGAGCTCTGCCAGTGCCTTCAGCACACGGAGGACATGGACAATGAGATCGATGAGCTGCTGTTGGAGTTCGAGGAAAAGAGCAGCAGAGCCTTCCTGCACACCGTCTGCTTCTACTGACCTGGCCCCAGCAGGCGCGCTGCCCAGCGCCGGGATTCTGAACTTCGGTTAATACTTTTTCTTCCGGGGACTTTTTTTACTTTGAGGGTTTCTGCCGGTGGACAGTAGCAGTACCCAAATAAACTGTATATACGTGTGAAATGAGAAGGCGTACATAAATGCCAGCTTAATGAGTTGGGTTTTTTTTGTTTTTTGTTTTTTTTCCTCTTGTATGTGGGTAGTTCCCTGGCTGGGAATCGAACTCAGGCTGCAGCGTTGACACAGCACCAGCGCCGAAGCCTTAAGCCACTACACCACCAGGGAACTCCCTTAATAAGTTCTTTTTTTTTTTTTTTAATCCCACTTTTACTTGCAAGTGGGGTGTTGATTATGAAGTTTTTTTTTTTCTTTAACCAAAGAATGGTTTATAGTACATTTCCGCCAGTATATCTTTGTCTTTCATTGTGCGTTGCTCCCTTCTCCCTGAATAAAGCAATGGTCTTTATTTATCTTAGTCGGATGAAGGGAGAATCTGCAATTGTCCAACAAACAGATGCTGCTGGTTAAAAAAAAAAAAAAAGGTACAGTATTTTACTGATTCCTCTCACACAGGCTGGTATTCTGAAAAAATGTAGAGTTCTGGTAGTGCTTGATTTTTGTAGTATACCATTTTCATTCCCTCTTCTTGCCTCTATCTATCTATCTATCTATCTATCTATCTATCTATCTATCTATTTTCTTAGTAGTCCCTTGGGGATTACCACTAAGATATTAAACTCATTACAACCTAGTTGGAATGATACCAACTTAGCTTCAAGAGTATATAAATGTGCTATTCCTCTGTATCTCCATCTCTCCTGTTTACTGTTTGTCACAGATCACATCTTTATACATGGTCTGCCCATTAATACAGATTTATGATCATTGTTTTATGCATTTGCCTGTTAAATCATGTAGGAAAAAGAAATTACAAGCCATACCAAAGGTAAAATAATACTGGATTTTATATTTACCTATGTAGTTAACCTTTATCAGTGTTCTTTATTTTTTCTTGGAACTTCAATTTATAGTCTATTATCTTTTTATTTCAGCCTGAAAGTCTCCCTTTAACACTTACAGTAGAGCTCGTGAACTCCCTTAGCTGCTGTTTGTCTGGAAATGTTTTAATTTTTCCTTCATTTTTGAGAGATCATTTTAACTAGGTATAAAATATTTGGTTGATATTTGGGTTGTTGTTTTTTTGTTTTCTTTTTTTCAGGACTTTATGTTTTCCCAGTGCCTTCTGGTCTCCATGGTTTCCTGAGAAGAAATCAGCTGTTAATCTTATTGAAGAGCTCTTGAACATGATGAGTCCCTTCTCTCTTTCTGCTTTCAAAATTCTGTTTATTTTTGGATTTCAACAATTTGACTATCAAGTTCTTGGTTTAGATCTCTTTAAGTATATATCCTGCATGGAGTTCACTGAGCTTCTTGGACATGTGTATTCATGTTATTTCTTCAGATTTGGGCAATTCAATTTTTTTCCTCGGTTCTCTCTCTCTCATCTCATCTCATCTCATCTCATCTTATATCTATCTATCTATCTATCTCTCTCTCTCTCTCTCTCTCTCTCTCTCTCTTTCTGGCTAGAATTCCTATAATGTAATGTTAGTATATTTAATGCTATTCCATGCAACCCTCAGACTGGATATCATTTCAGTTGTCTTACCTTCAAGTTTATTCATCCTTTTTGTTGCCTGCTCAAATCTGCCATTTAACCCCTCTAGTGAGTTTTTCATTTAAGTTATTGTACTTTTCACCTCCAAAATTTGTTTGGGTCCTATATATAATTTCTGTCTCTTTGCATATATTCTCATTTTGTTCATACATTGTTTTCTTGATTTCCTTTAGTTTTTTTTGTCTATTGGTTCTTTAGCTCATTGAACATATATAATAGAGTAGATTTAACATCTTTAATAGGTCTAATGTCTGAAATTCTTCAGGGATAAGTTCTGTCAATATTTTTCCCCCTGTGAATGGGCCATATTTTTATGATATCTTGGTATATTTGCATTGATGTTGTTGAGAACTGGACATTTTTAGTATTATATCCTCAGGGCTTGCTGAATCTTACTTGTTAAAAGCTAAAGTCAACCATTTGTAACTTCCAAACTATTTTGCAATGTGTATTCCTTGTTTTGTGGGGTCCCTGATATTTCTGTATTGTTATTTCTGCAGTCTGCCAGTGACCTAATGAAGATTTCTTTGAATATCTGACTCTCAATAAAGGTGTGGGGTTAAAAAAATTAGGCCCTCTCTCTCTAATTTCCTTTAGTAGCCAGTTCAGCCCATGAATGGGCTGACATTCCTGCCACCTCAATCTTTGTTTTGGTGCAGGGGCAGATCCCTAGAGCTTCCTACTTTGCCATATCCCTGTGGCATCACCCAGTAGTGATTAATTTTGATTTAGAAACAAAACAGAGAACATAATTAACTCAAAGTTCAAAGTACATGTTTCTCCCAAACATGAAAGAACATTTCATCAATGTGGCTCTTAACTTTCTCTTGGTCTCTCATGAGATTAAAAAACTCAGTGACTTTTGTCAGCCATCTTAAGTCAAATATATTCTAAAAATCCCTTTAGGAGGCAGGCAAAGTATAAAACAAGATGGAAGCATGGTCTGGAAAAAAATTAGGCCTAGAAGAGTCTAGCAAGAGGTTCAGAATTGAGACACCAATGTAATGTTGCTAAATGAGATGCATCTGCCAGGGTATAAAGAGAAGACTAATTCTCAGGATCAAGGAATGTTTGGTCAAAGGAAACATTAAGTCTGAAGGCAAAGAAGCCCCTGACCTCCATACTTTTTGTATGTACTCTTCACTTGGCTGCCTGCTGGGTTGTGGCATCGTCATCTGGTGGGCCTGTTTGGTCATTTAACTTGCATATCATTTAACATGTGTTCCGTTGGTCCAGCATAATTAGATCTCTCTCGAGAATAAGATTAATTTCTTAAACATAATTAAGCAGAAGGAAGAGGAAGAAGAGGGTGTGGGGAAGGGTGTATTAGCTTCCTAGCACTGCCATAACAAATTACCACTAACTTCATGGCTCAAAACAACAAAAATGGATTCTCACAGTTTTGGAAACCAGAAGTCCAAAATCAAGGCGTCAGCAGGGCCCTGCTCCCTCCAAAAGCTCCGAATCCATCCTTGTGTCCTTGCCTCTTCTAGGTGCTGTGTCCTTTCTTGAGGGAGGTTACGGCTTATTTCAAAGATGTGTTAACCTAGATGCACAGAAACAATAGACAAAGCTTGCTTAAGGTGAAGACAAATCTCTGCCTAAAAAGTTTCATACCTGGGACATGACTACCCGTTACAACTGCCCAATTAGAAATTTTATGGTCAGATCAACCTGTGAGGTCACTTGCCACGACCCCATTTTTTTGTCCACAGTGGTATCATACAAAAATATTTGGTCCTTACCCCTAGATTCCTGGCACAGAATTTCTAAAACCCTTGAGATTTCCTGAGTGATAGAAGTATCTTTTGTTATTCATAATGAGCCCTTTCAGTCACACTGGAATTTATGCTAATGAGTGACTTAGGTCAGGGCCTCTTGATAGCCTCAGGCTAACCACTAGAAAGACCATCTGATTAGATCTTTCAGCCCCACTCACCAACCTCTGGGGTAAGGGGCAGGAGGGCTGGAAGTTAATCTCCATAAAGACTGAAATGGTGTAATTCAGAGAGCTTCTGGGTTGGTGAACACATTAAGGTGCTGGGTGAGTGGTACTCCCAGAGAAGGTATGAAAGTGCCATGCCCCTGACATATATCTTGCCCTCTGCACCTCTTCTGGCTGTTCCAGAACTGTATCCTTTAATAATAAACCAGTAAACATTAGTAAACAGTTTTCCTGAGTTCTATGAGCCATTTTAGCCAGTTGTCAAAACATGAGGAGGGGGTTGTGGAGACGCTCAGTTTATACCTAGTCAAAAGTATGAGTGGCCTGAGACTTGCTACTGACATCTGAAGTGGGGGCACTCTTATGGAACTGAGCCCTTAACCTGTGGGGTCTGCACTAATTCTGGGTAAATGAATGTCAGAATTGAACTCAGTTGTTAGACACCCAGTTTTGGTGTTGAAGAGTTGAAGATTTGGTCGATGTCGGAGAAAACACCCCACAAAGGTAGGATTTAGACATATATTTTGGGAAGTACATAATTCAACTCACTACAGAGGAGAAAGGAAAGGAAAAAAAGAATCTGTTTTTTCACAAAATTTAATAGTATCGAGCACATATTAAGTAAATCTATGAAGGTGTCATTTATGGAATCGATCTAAGAAGGCAAATTAGAGAAGTTAATGGGTATTTTGTGATAGATATTCCTTTGCCTCTGGTTACACATGAGGTCTTTGCAAAAACTAAGTAAGACTGTAATACTTCTTTGGGACTTTACTCCACCTGTCCAGCAATCCTAAGTTTACATTGCAAGTAGTCTTTTGGAAGGATGGGCAGGAAATGTGGGTAAGATTTAATGAGGGTGAAATCTGTGAGCGCATCACTGGAACTGTGACTACTGCTAAAGCTAAGAAAGTATTCAAAGATCTGGGACCCAGATTTGGGCCCCTTTAGACTCCCTTTCTGGAATGTTCCCTGCAGTTTCTCACCATTAAAAAATAAGTGATTTAGGTTCATGCCAAGGTCAGCCAGCCAACAAAACAGATACCATTGTTCTCAATCTTAATGAATTTTGGGCTTTTTTTTTTCATGTTATTTTTCTCCATTTTCTAATACTACATTTTTTCTCTTTCCCTTTAAAAAAAATAATAACAAGCATTTACTTCCACAGACATGCAGTTTTGTCTTGCATCAATGCCACAAGCTAATACCATTACTGCTATTTTACAGAGAGTGGTTATATAAGGTTATGCAGACATTCAGTTGTGATACTGGGAATCAGACACAGGCACTAAATCCTGTGCCTTTTCCTCAACCCTATACCTTTCTTTCTTCTCCTGCTTTTCCTTTTCCTACACTCCAAAGGCATGCACAGGTTATCACATGCTCCCATTACTCTAAGACCCATGATTCTCAGCACTGAGTACCAAAACTGCCTTGGGGGCTTTCAAGCTGATGACTGGGCCCCGACCCAGGTCAATCAAATCATAACCCCTGAGGGTATGGCCTGAACATCAACATTTTGTTAGAGCACCCCAAGTGATCCTTATGTGCAGCCAGGATTGAGAACCACTGCATAATGTTTGCACCTCTTATTAGCCATAGAAAAGAAAATACTCACTTGCTCAGGGTTAATCTAATCTTTGGAGTACATCTTAATAAACCTTCATGAAAACCAAGGACAAAGTGACCAGTGACACTTACAGATGGCAATTCAAGCTGGCATGTTTAATGCCCCTCTCTTCTCAAAGCCCACTAAAAGGAATTATACTCAGGGTGTAACATTCATGAAAAATAAGGAAGAATGGTATCAGTGGGCTAGAAGCTTTGAGGAAATAGACATGATTTGGTGCAGGTGAAAACAACGGATGCTCAAGGAACTAACAAGAACCACTCAGCACTCACAGAGAAAGGCCACGTGGGGAGTACAGTGTTGAAATTCCCCCTGGGAATTTCTCAAATTTGAACTGGAAGAGAATGGGACTGTGGGACAGTTGGTGGGGGGCAAATGAGAGTAGTCTGGCAACTATACCAGTACCTCAGGTGGCCACCTGGCAGAGATCTGGGGAAGCCCCCTACCTCATCAGCACCTCCACCACAAAAGGCTTCAAAGGAACTATTTGAAAAACCAGTGAATTCCTGAGGCAAAACATGCCTTCTAGGTAATTTGCTTCCAACTTCCCCCTGGAGGCTAGATCCCTAAGCAAAGAAAATGAAAGCACTAAAGAAATAAAAATTTAAAATTTCCCCTTTGGGACTAAGGCAACAGGAACCAACACACTCACCAAAAAAAAATCAATCTCAGATTTTCCAAACTGGGAAAATACAGATCTCCTTTGAAGGAAAAAGCAAATTGAAACAAGAATCACAGAACATAAAAAGATGTAGTAACACAAAAAAGAAAGAACACATTTGAAGACTCAGAGCAAATGCTTATCTATGAAATAAACATTCCAAAAAAGCAGGAATAGGTTTAAGACAAGCTTTAATTTGGATTTTCACCACTGTCGAAAGGCCATTACGGATAAGCTGATCAGACATACGATTTTACATGGAACAGAAAACAATGATACTGTCCCATTTCTAACAGTACGTATGGTCAGCCTACTGACACCAAGACTAGGCTGACCATACTCACCGTCTGAAATGGGACAGTACTGTTGTTTTCTGTCCCATGTAAAATGATATATCTGGTCAGCCTAATTATGGAGAATAGCTATAAAAAGGAAACAATTGATAAATATTCCTATCTTGAAAATCATGCTCATCGGAATATTTTTTAATGTAGCTTTAATGTAGGCAATGTGGCAGATTAAAATTTCCCAAAATGGCAAATTTCCCCACTCACAAATTTCATATGCAATGTGACTTTTCCATCAGAAAGAGGTTATTTCTTCACATCCTAGAATCTGGGCAGGGGACAGGGGGCAATCTGTGACTACTCCAACGAACAGAATATTCTGGAAGTGACCCTGTGCCAGCTCTGTTCATAGCTGGCCAGGCAGCTTTTGTTTTTGAGTCCATTGGAAATCAGCAGTCATGTAAAAGATGTGACCACGCTGAGACCACCATGCTAAGAGAAGCCCAAGCTATACAGAGAGACCCAGAGAGACAGACAGACAGAGAGAGGCAGAAACAGAGAGACAGAGAGAAAGAGACTATGACTTGGGAGTAAGAAACCGGCATGAAATTGGACCGACCCTCCATCCCAACTATATACCAGCTGTGGCCATGTGATCAAAGATATACTACCCAGCCGAGCTACCAAATTCCTGACCCTAAATATCATGAGCAAAATAAAATGGCTATTCCAAGCCATAAAGTTTGGAGATTAGTTTGTTAAACAGAGATAGATAGCAGGCAGAGGCAGCCAAGAGCAGCCTGGGGTACCTTACAGAAACTGGTGGGTTTGGTGAATGTCCACTAGCTGAATGCTGAAACCCCAAACCCTCTTCCGCAACTCAGCTCCCAGAATGCTGGCAGCCAGGATATTACCCTACAGGCAGGAGACATGCAGATTCCTCAGGAATTCTGAGCAGCTCTAGGGGAAAGACCTTAAGGAACTTACTTGGGAGCTCCCTGTAGCCAGCCTACAGAGAAGCTCCCTTTCATCCGGACCTCACCCCACAGGCACATACCTCCACCAGCTTCTAGTCCCCCACCCTAAACTTGTGCAAACAACCCAGGATTGCTAGATACCTGAGGAAAGCTTTAGGGGGTGTAGAGGAGATTATGATGGGAAAAGGAAGCTAAACAGCAAAATGACCGTTATCATCCTTGAGAAGGAGGTATAGGAGAAGATAGTGTACCCATGAGATGAAAACAGGGTGCTATTAAAAAGAAAAAGTAGTCAAAGAACAAAAAAAGAGCTTTTGGAAATTAAATATATGATAGTATAAGTGAATAACTCAGCAGAGGGGCTGGAAGATAAGTTGAGGAGAGGTTTTAGAAAGGAGAGCAAAAGACAGAGATGGAAAATAGAAGACATAAGAAAATCAGAGGAGCAGTACAGACCAGCAATGATCTGTTTAATTGAAATAATAAAGACTTCCAAAGAGAAAGAACAGAGAAAATGGTGAGGAGGAAGTCACCGATAAATTCAAGGGGATTTCCCAGAATTGAAGGGCATGACCCGCATCAAGTCACATCACCAAGAAACCTTACAACATTTATGAGAAAAAGACAATTCTGCAAGGAGAAAGGGAGGAAGGGAAGGAGAGAGAGAGAGAGAAGTAGGGAGGGAGGGAGAGACAGGTTGAGAGAGACTGAGAGCAAGGTCATGTACAAATGGTAAGGAGTCACATGACTTAGAACTTCTCAATAACAACACAGGCAACTAAAAGACAATGGCGCAATGCCTCCCAAATTCTAAAAAATTGTGTGTGTTTAGGGCTTATGTGTCCAGACAAACTGACTCAAAGGCATTGTGTAGAATGAAGATGTATTTCAGACTTCAAAAGTTAATTTTCTAACAACACTGTTTATTAGGAAACTATGGGAAAGTGTGTTTCAAAAAGAATGGACCAAGAAGGAAGAAGACAGGAGATGCAGGAAATGGGCTTCAACATCATAGAACAATGAAAGAAAAGAAAAAGGGACCACAGAGTGACTGCAGCCCATCCAGACAAGCTCACCAGAGATTTCAGGCCAGACTCCCACAGAGCATGTGACAGAATGTCTGATGTGAATGCGCATCTCCAGAGGAGATCTAGAATACTGGCATAGAATCAGGGTTGATAAATGTAATGAAAAGCAAATACGTAAACAACTATAATCTTCAATGGAAACAAAGTGCGAATGCCACTTGTAATTTTAAATTTATTAGAAATGACATTTTAAAAAGAAAAGAGTTGAAATTAATTAATATCAAGAATATATTTTAATTGAACCCAACATACCCAGAATATTTTATCAACATAAAATTAATATATATTTCTTGAGCTATTTTATATTCATTTTCATATTAAGTCTTTGAAATCCAGGGTGTAGTTTGCATTTATAGCCCATCTCAGTTTGCACACTACAATTTCTCAGAAATATTTTATTCTACCTATATTTAGATTGTATTACATTTGTAGTCGAAAAGGTTATTCACATACCAAACGTGTTCTAAACATACTTAAATTTTTTTCAAAACACATGTTTTTACATTTAAATGTAAAATAATTCAAATTAAATAATATTAAAAATTAATTCTTTAGTGACACTCGCCACATGTCAAGAACTCAATAGTCACATGTGCCTAGTGGCTATTGTATTAGCTAAGATCCAGAGAGATCAAATGTATTTGGAAAAGGAAAAGTAATTGGAGTTACTGCAGGGCTCAGCTTCAAGTCACTCCTCTGAATATTTGTTTAATCAAAACTATAATGCGATTATAATTGGGAAGATAGGGGTGGGAAACATTACTTGTGGGAGGAAGAGGAAAGAAAGCTGAAACCTAAATGCCTGAAACTGAAAAATTAAAATGTAGCACTATAACCCTACTAATAGAAGCACAGGTACATACAAAAGGATTCTGTTAACATCGGCCCAAGTGACTGTCTCTGAATAAAGGGACATTGGACCCCCTGCCACACACACACACACACACACACACACAGTATTGGTTAGACTCTTTTAAAAATATTATTTTAATTTCTAAAAAGATCTTGAAAAATGATCATTGGAAGGTCTGTCCATGAATATGTGGAATGAGAATTTTCTAAGCAATATTGCCAACGCAGGACTGTCACTTTAGAACATGACCCCTTCCTATTGCCCTCCAAAAGGAGGCAAAGCTGAGGGGCAGCCCCGAGTGTAAGAGTGACACTGAAGTGAAGCGGAACGCCATGGTGGCGGACGCATCCTCCTGGCCAGGCCCCAAATCCCACCCTCAAGTCCCCACGCCCCGCGCAGGCGCAGGACAGCTTTGTAGAAGTACAAAAGGGCTTCCTGGGGGTTCTGAGGGGTCAGAGGAGCGACTGGAGGGGAGGTTCAGTTGTCGGGATAAATGCCACACAGGTGACCGGTCAGTGTGCATTGCATCTCACGTTCTGCCCCCCTCAAACCTGCCTGCTCCTGTGGGGTCTGGCCACTCCACTCGCGGTCCCAGCAACAGCCCCAAGGCCTTCCCTGCTCCCAGCCACACGCTGCCATCCTCCATGGCCCAGCTCAGAGCTGCTTGTCCTTGAAGTGTTTCCTGACTACTCCTGTCCTCACCAGCTATCTTATTATTATTATTATTTTTAATCTCATGCAACTCATGTAGTGTGCCTGCCACAGTTCAGGCCTTAATTATAAACTGTTCTGAATTGCACGTCATTATTTTACACATAATTTTCCAGCTCTGTAAGAACAAGGACATACTATGTGGTTCTGCGTGGCCTAGCCCACCTAGCACAAGCGTAAACCCGTAGTAGAGGTTTAAAGAGTACTTGATGATGGACTATGGAGGGTGATACTACAAGTGCATCTACGCATTTCTAGAGTACCTCTTATCACGTATTTTATAGGTAGGGTAGGCAGGGCAATGAGAGAGAATTCTTATACACAGGAACGCAGGTAAGATCGGAGTTCATTGTTCCTTTAGTGCGTGTCATGTTACAATTGACTGGTACAAAACCTCTCTCTTCTTTAATTTTATTTGGTTTTCCCCCTTTATCCTTGATCCCCTTCACTTGTCTCATTCCTCCACGCCCTGCCATAGATACCCATCTAATATATTAAGAATGTGCCCTTGGATATATACATATCTTAGAAATGGAGTGATGTTTGCCTGTGCATGCTTTTCTTAACTTTACAAAGGTATCATGCTATAGATGTTCTGTTTCTTACTTTTTTTATTTAACACTCTTTCTAAAGAACTGTCTGTGCATTGTTCTGCTTGCTGCATGATATCCACCATAAGCTTCTATCCCATTCATCTATCCATTCCCCAAATGGTGGGTACCTATGTTGCCTCCAACTCCCTGGGACCCAAAATAATGCTGTGAAGAACATCCTTACATGTTTGTTCTCATATGGACACATGCAAGAGTTTCTCTGGCATGTACTGGGAATGCCGTGTAATGGAATATCAAAACACATCATTTGGCTAGTATTTTTGAATCGCTGTCCAGAATGGCTATACCCATCTCACTCCTGCCACCTGAAGATGAGAAATTCCTGCTGTGTAATTCAGAAGTAGCTGTCAAATACAATGACAGAAATAGCTTTGAGAGCACAGTTGAAGACTTCAGAAGATAAGTCTTGCAGTGATCCTTGTCAACTCCACAAAAAAGACAGAGGTCGCTTGTGGGTCCATTTGGGCCACATCTGTTTCTCACAGGGCCAGAACTAAGCTGTTGAAGAGATGCTGTTTACCCCATCTCTCCATTCTATCCTTCTGACTCTTGGCTGTACTAGTTAGGGTCCAGCTTACTTCAGACAGCTCTTTTGATTTGTATTTCAGAAGGTTCTCTAACTTAGAAAAAGAAAGAAGGAAAGAGAAATAAGGTGTTACTTAAGAATACTTGAATCCAGTTTCTTAAATGGTATACACACATACACACACACACACACACACACACACACACAATTAACTAGAAGTAATATGATTCTGAGGTTGGTGTCTACTCCCTATTAACTGGGGAATTGATGACGCCTTTGCCAGGTGTGACTCAGTGAAATGTCTTCCTGTGTCTTTTCCTGCCCGTGGCTCATGTTTCATCACCCAGCGTCTGCGTGGTCCCGGTGGCGTGGAGTTCTTTTGTTTACCCTCTTCCTACCCTCCATCTGGGGTTTCCCTAACTTGCCTCCTCTGAGCATCCTCTGCTGTCATCCATCCTGCTCAAGTGTGTTCTGTGGCCTCCACATGCCCACATTTGAACTTGAGGATCAGACACGTCAGGCACCCTTCTCCCACTTTGCCTCAGCTGCCCGATCTCCAGACAGCAGATCAGATGTGGAGGAAGACCAAGCACCCAAGGAAGGGCAGAGCGCCTTCCCCGCCTGGGCCCCCCAACCCCGCCCCCCCCCCCACATGCCCCTCAGCTTCCTTTCCCTGATTCCCACCACCTGGGGTCCACCTAGGAATTGACACCCTCCTGTTGGTCACATCTGGTTTAAGAGAAGGAAACAAGGAGTTGGGCGAGCTAACTAACAGGCAGCACTTGGCACACACAATAGAAGCAGCTGCTGTTTATAGCCCTTTTTAGGGTGGCCTCAAGCTGGACCTCACACTTCCCCTCCTTGACTTTCCCCTGTGGGGCATTGTTTTACACAGAGCATCTGGAACCTCACAATCTTACAGCTAAAAAAAAAAGAATCCCATGAATCTATGAAACGAAAATGAACTCTCTTCCAGGGAAAGCTTCCCAGCCCCGTTCCTGGCTTACCCCTCACTGTAAGGCAGGTCTGCACAGCTCCTCAAACCTCGCTTTCCCTACCCATTAAATGGGAACGGCAAGATCGGCTCGCCAGCTAACCAGTCAAAATGCTGCCCCGCAAAGCCCTCTTCTAAATAACAGCCTGCAAGGTTTGAAACCCCTCCAACGTCTTAACTGGGAAAAACAGCATGAATTGAGGCTGTCAGTACAAGACCAGTATCACACAGCATAGGAGGCAAGCAGCAAGGACCTTCCCAGGCCCATCGCGCTAGGTGTTGTTATCTGTGTGTCTCTTCTGACCCCAGGGCCTCCTTGCCTGGTCTCGTCCCCATAGAAACAAGCGTGGAGCTGGCAGGCGCCTCAGAGCGCACCATCTGACTCCACCAGTGCCTGTCCAATACCCACTTCTGATTTCAGACGCCTGAGCTGGCTCCACTGGGCAAGGTGGCGCCTAATTACCTCCCTTCTGTTTGTTCCCTCCTCTCCTCTCTGTCCTCTCCCCTTCCCACCCCCTCAGAGGACAGCCTTTCCAAGAAACAACACGCACGCACACCTGGCACAGTGCGATAGGGAAGCTCACCATGGAGACCGGGCCACCGTTCCCACCCCGGCAGCCGCTCCTGGGAATAAGTAACTATCTCCAGAATGCTACAAACTCCAGATGTGCACCGACTAGTGCCTTGAGACCAGCCTTCCTTGTCTCATTATGCCTGTTTTTTTTTCTTTTTTCACAAGTTTCATATATGCATATCAAGCCTTCAGAAGGGGAAAAAATGGGAAATGGTATTAATGTGCTACCTGCCAGCCCCGAACAGCTGTGCACACACAAGACGTTGGACTGGACATAAAATATAGCCCAGGACCATTTTTTTAAACATTCATTCCCAAGGCTTACAAAACACATTTAGTTGGAGGGAGGTCACACAGTCTTCCTTCTGCATAAAAAGGTGGCTTTGAAATAGGTACAGCCATCTGGAAACAGCCGCCTCTGCCATTGATATGTAAAACGCACGCATGACACCATCTTGCTGAGGACTGTGCAGCAGGAGGCAGAGATGCACACAGGCCGTAATTGTTTAAATAGACAGCCTCCTTCTCCGTGGTGCTCACCTTGCTCTGAAAGGCTACTTGCCTGCAGCCTAGGTGACGCTGCACAGGCTGTGGAGGCAGCTTGCTCATGGCCATTCATCTGTTTGTAGGAGCTATGTCCCGGAGTCCAGATTTTGGGGGAAATTATTGGAACACTCTCCAGTGCTGCGCCAGGCTTGCTAATAAGAAGGAATCTGTTAAGTGCGTGACTGGGAGTAAATAGCAAACACCCCATCGAAACAATGACCTCTGCTCTTCTGCTCATTAGAGCCAAGAATTTGCTTCCCTCCCTGGAAGACTTAGATCCCACCTTAAATAACTAGTTTTGCCAGGCATTTAAAGGAGAAGAGTAATGGGTCCTATTTAGCTAATGGTCTCCATGTACTCAGGAGATGATTCTGCATGTTTATTAACATTTGCTCCTAAAAATGAGTGACACCCCCGCCACTCAAGATTTTCATGATGCAGCACTTATCCAAAAGAATTCCTGACCTCTGATGCTATTTAACTTCTGTGCTGTTTCTTCCATTTTTATTTCTTAGGCTTGTTCTTATTTTCTGTTTTCTACTTTTTGAATACACGCATGATGTGGAGAACACACATCAGCTGCCTTAAAATTTTAAATGCCATCCCAAAGCCAGACATTCTCCCAGAAGGAACTCCAGAAAGAATAGAGAGCTCTGGAGTAACTCAAAGGGTTAAGCTGTTAAATGCACCAACAGCAGAGCTCCTGTTACCAAGAGAGGAGTGGAGGAGATCACTCTAGGTCAGCCTGTCCTTTACATTGTGAAGAGCTTGAAAGGGGCTAATAAACCCAGCAGCCTATGGCAAAGGTAATTTATTTTATATTCCTAGTCATCACATGCAATATTTTTTGGAGGGAGAGAACAAATATAATTCAAAGAAGGTGATAAACAATACCAAAAAAAAAAAAAAGAAAATAAACAATATCTAGTGATGCTTTCACCCCCACACCCACACCCCAGTTAGGAGAACATGTGTCTTTGTCTGCTTTGATGGTGTACTTCTCATCTGGTTTGTGTGTCCACATCTACGAAGTGTCTAAGTGTGGCTGGGGGGTGACAGGGGGCTTTGGTGGGGTGTGGCTCTGCCTAGCCTGGGGGTCAGTGATGCTTCATGGAGTGGGGGGATGCAGATTCCCTAAAATAAGCACATCTCAGGTGTGGGCACACACATGCCTGCACAGGCCCCTCCCAGCTGCACCCCCTGGGAGACACATCCACTTGACTTATGATCAGCTTCCTGCTGGGAGTGATTACTAAGTGGACAGCTCTCAGGCTGACTCCCTGAGCCCACGTGGAGGACAGCTTCTCTGGGATCCAAGTGAGAGCCTGGGCCGGTTCAGCTCCTCTCTCGCACTTGCCACATTTTACGTGGATGAGGTCATCGGACTGCAGATGAGGTAACCACAGCCTGCCCAGAGCTGGGAGAGGTTGCCATATGACAGTTCGAGTAAACACAGTGAAGTCCCCGGGGGCCTGCCGACAGCTGGGCTCTGCTGCTGGCACTAGAGGGGTGGGGGCCCCACAACTCCTGGCGCTTGTCCATGCTCTTAAAGGAGCCAGATTGCTGCCTGAGTTCCTGTTACAACTACTTCAAAATCCTGGTCCACCAGGTCAGAGCAACATCCTTGAGAAAGAAATGCTGGCTGGTCCCGTGATAGGTGTGCATGGGGGCACAGATGAAGAAATAATACTGTCCCTTGAAAGGACCGTCCCGAAGCAGAGCGACACTGACAACTGAGGGGTGTGTGGTATTTTGCAAGCCCACCTTGAAAGCACTCTGCACTCAGCTGGGAGATGTGGTACCACCATTTGGACATTCAGACACATCTAATAGACTCCAAGTTAGAAACACGGCTGGAAAACAGGGATTTTCAAAAACCAACGAAGAAATACATTTTCTAAGCTCTCCTGAACTATAGAGTGACAGAATGCATTTCCAGATATGGAGCTGTCTGCGCATGTGTGTCAGGGTCCCTTGATTCTCAAGGTCAGAAAGTTCTCCATAGTCATCAGATCAACTAAATTCTGCATCTATCTTCTGTAGTTCTCATTTGCTTCTTTTGTCCTGAGCCCTACCATGAGCCAAGTGCTCCACAGAACACTGGGAATGTTACAGGGAACAAGAGGTTGGTCTCCCTATTCATGGAGCTCACAGCCCAGCAGACACTTAGTGCTGCTCCCCACTAGCAGTTAGCTGCTAATGATAAAGGCAAATGCATGAGGAGCAGAAATGTGGGAACCATGAAAACAAAAACAAAGGGCAGCTCAAGGAAGCCCTCCCTGAGAGCCTCATTAAGCTGAGTCCAGAAGGTACACTGAGGGCACGTCACGTGTCTTTAACACCTGTGAGGTGAGTTCATTCTGGTGCCATTTTACAGATGCTCACACAGCTTTAGAGAAGTTAAGTAACCTGCCCAAGGAAGTGGTAGAATCGGGATTTGAACCCAGAGCCTGCATTGTATAATCACCCTGTCGCAGACACAGTCAAAGGAACACCAAAATAAGCAGAGCCTCACAGCCAAGTTGGGGCCTGGGCGATGCCAGCAACACAAGCAACTGAGTGCACAGGAAAGATGGGAAGTTACTGTAGAAGAGAGCTAGCTGATGGAGAGAATATTCTGGAAAGAGCAGCGCATGTGGATGCTCGAGTGTGTGTGCATGCGCATACATGAGAGAAAGAAAGAGGGACTCTGCAAGCCACACTAAAGAATTTGAACATTTTTCCTAACGCAGCACGGAAAGACATTGAAGGACTTGAGGCAGATTAACGAGATGATCAAATTTGTTTGTTTGAAATGTTTGTCTGGCTGCAGTGTTGAAAGTGGATTGGAGAGCTGTGAAGTGTATGTTGGAGTAATCCCAGTGAGAAATAACGGGCACAACTGGAGTAGTGGCCATAGAACCAATGCAGAGAGTTGCGCTCTATACCAGAACCATTGGTGGTGTTTGGTAACTGATCTGACAGTGGGGTGGGTGTGGGAGGGAGAAGGGAAGGACACAGAAGAGGGAAGAAGGTGTCTGAGGGAGCTGCAGGATGTAAAGATGAGGTTTAGAGATGCTAATTAGGCTCTTGGGCATGCTCACCTCACTCTCTGGAAGAAATCTGGTCTGAAGACAGAGATTTAAGACTCATCAATACATACACGACAATGGAGCCTTGGGAGTTGGCGAGTGTGACAGAAATGTTGCTAATACTCCATCTCTTTCACGTGGGTCTTTTCGATTCTTGTAGAAAGGCACAGTCTCCCCCACTGAAACATAAGCTGCATGAGCACAGGGACGCTTTTTGTTCTCTACTTGCTCCCCTGCACATGGCATATGGAATGTAGGCAACGTTGTGGAATAAATATTGCAGAATAAAATAACTGAAGGGTAACTCTAAAATAAGTTCTACAAATAAGACAAGCAGGGACTTCAAAAAGCTTTCAGCATACCAAAGAACTGAACATTTGAATTCTTCCTCAGACCCTCACCCCGCAGACACACTACGTAAGCAGGAAATAAATGCCACCATTGTCCTCACAGCTTTCGTCAGCTGGTGTGCATACTTCTGCAGCGTCAAGGTTTATGACTTTCACCCCCTGTCCTTAGTTACATTTGGGTCTTTCTTGCTTTGTCAATTCAGGTTGAATCAAAACCTTTAAACCCCAAAACAACATCTGCAGTACTATTGTTACTGCATAAAATATCATCCACTGAGTGATGTGATTGTGCTCACAGAAAAGTCGGATCCTCCATCGGACTGTACACCACTCAACTTGCACTGCCCAAAGGAGAATGTCCCACACATTGTCAAATGCATTCTCTTTTCTTAAATTACACGAACCACTCTCAATCATGCCACGTGGCAGCTTGCTTCATATTTGATCTAAACATTTCTTATAAATTTTTAAATTTTCTCTCAACTTCAATTGCCTTTCTTTTTCTCTGATTAACAGAAGACATGAAGCTCTTCCAGGTTCCTAATCATATAATGTGTGTAATGGAACTCCCTTTCTTATTGAAAACATCCTTTATGGGGCCCTCGACTTTCCTGTACTAATTTGGACCAATTGTTCCCTAAGACTGCTGCACAGCTGTCATCTCCGGGTTCCTTTTCATTATACTCCTGGGCTAGTTCTACGGTTTCTCAGATTCCCATTTCTTCCTTTTCTTTGGGACCTTTTTGTTTCGATTTTGCTATTACTATTTCTCAGCCACACTAGCATTCTCTCTGATCCCAGAAAATACCAAAAAATACTGTTTTTGCAGCCTCTGCACTGGCTCTCACCTCCCCTCTGCTGCCTCAGATCTTGATAGCTTGTTCCTTTACATCATTCAAGTCAGGTTTAAATGTTTCCTCCTCACTGAGCACCCCTCCCCTACCAGCCCATTGAAACAAACAAACCAACAAACAAAAACAATCTCCCAGTCACTCTATTAAAACAACTTTTATTTTCAACATAGCACTTTCATTTCCTGCTATTTCCTGCTTTTATCCACTTATTTATTTTCTGTTCCTCCCCATTAAAATGCCAGATCTAAAGGAATGGGGTTTTTTTTTTCTGTCTCTTCCACCCATAAACCCCAGCCCCTAGAGAGGCATGTAGCAGAGGCGCAATAAGCATGGCTGAAAGAGCTTTCAGAAGCCCACAGTCACACAAAACACCCAAGTTTCTTTTACTCATCTGCTGACATGACAGAAGAGCATCACAGTCTTTATAAATCTCTTCTGACATCTCGCTAACCTGAGACTATAAGCTCTCAGATAGAAGAGGAACTATAAATTGGTGCAACAGGATGCTAAAGGACTGGGGGAGATCCTTATGGAAAAATAGATGGTTGTCATTTAGCTAACGTACCAGGTTTTGTTTAGTTGAGAGGAGAGATAAACCTTCATAAGCTGAAGGGGAGAGATAAATTATAAAAAGAAAAAAAGTAAGAAAATTCAGGAGCTGGGGTGGTTCAGAAAATGAATGCCAATACTAGAGCAGGGATTAGCAAACCATAGCATGCAGGTCAACCACTTGTATTTGTAAATAAAGTTTTATTGGCACATGGCCACACCCATTCAATTATGACTAGTCTATGGCTGCTTTTGTGCTACAACAGCAGAGTTGAGTAATTGCAACAGAGACCATATGGCCAGCAAGCCTAAAATATTTACACTGATCCCTTAAGGAAACCTTTAATGGTTTTGCAGGTAAATGAGGTCTTTGGGGTTTGTACAAACTGGAAGAACAAACCTGAAACTCACGTGAAGCTTGAACCTCCAAAGGGGCTCACTCTTCAGGAAAAAGTTTGACTAGAAAAATCACACCTGCTGGCAAAACAAGTCAGAGGGGAATCTACCATTTTCTGCCATAGTATTAATATTATTAATAATAGTAGTAGTAATAAAATTTTAAAATAATAATGATGATTTCTTCTAGAAATTTATAAATGTAGGCCTGCTGTCACATGAGTCTCAGGCTTAAATTCTCCCAAGGTAGTGAAATCCTAATCTTGAAAACCCCAAACAAAGAAAATAAGTCAATGTGTCCCAGTTTGGTAACACCTGTGTGCCTGGCAGAGGGAAATGCAAATCCTCTCCAGAGCAAAGCCTTCTTAACCCAGTCACATGAGAATTCCCACAGTTTAAATTCCATTAAATGTAAGTTGTTTTAAAAAAGAGAAAAGTACACTAAGCCACAAGGTAACCAACTACCATTGGTGAGAGTTAACAGAAACAAGCACGATTTAAACCTCCAAGAACTTCAAATAGAATAGAATTATCAACTATAGAACACAAAATAACTATGTATGAAATGTTGAAAGAAGTAAAAGTTAAAAAAAAAATAAACAAGGAAAAAGGGACTATCAAAAGGGACCAAACAGATATGACAAAGAAAAAAATAGAACTTATAGAAATAAAAATAAAAATATCTGTAATTAAAAACATGTAAATATATACATACATTAGATGACAGCTTTATAAATGTGTGTGTGTGTGTGTGTGTGCGCGCGCGTGTGTGTGTGTGTATAGACATACTAATAGATAAGTAAAACAGCAAAATAAATATGGATGAAGGGAAGACTAGTGAACTGAAGCCACATTTTAAGAAAACACTCAGAATGCCATACAAAAAGATAAGAAAATAGAAAGCAGACAGAGAAAGGAAGAAAAGATTGAGTTCTAACATACTTGTATATTCAAACAAAGTTACAAAGAGAAAATAGAAAGAATGAGAGAGAGACCCTATTTGAAGAGATAGTAACTAAGAAAATTCCAGAACTAATGAAAGACATAAATTCTCAAAAGCAGAAAGTATAATATATCCCAAACAGGATAAAATTGTTTTAAATAATCACACACACAAGGTACATAATGTGAACCTATAAAACACCAAAGCTGAAGAGAAAATATGGAAAGCAACAAGAAACTAAGACAGATCACCTACCATAGAATGATTATGGTCTGACAGCAGACTTCAGTAGAAACAATGAAGCCAAAGACCATGGAACCATGTCTTCAAAGGCTGGAAGAAAATAACTGCCAATCTAGAATTGTGTTCTCAGAAATAGTATTTTTCAAGAATGATAAGAAATAAAAACATTTTGGCCCAACAAAAACTAAGATAATTTACCATTAATAGACTCTTAGCAAAGGAACTTCCAAACATTGAATATCTAAAAGAAGAAAGGATGTTCTGGAATAGAAGAAGAAATGTTAAGCTGATAATTGCTTAGGAAAATAGAGAGGATTTGGGGGCAAGAGAAAAAAGAGAAACAAGAAAACTGGTAAAATTAAAAAAAACTTTGTGGGAGTAAAAAGAAATGTTGAATAGGATGTTTTATTATGTTTTTGCAGTGTGAAATGTATTGTGAATTCTTCCTTCTAAATCCCTGCAATATCTTCAGTAAAGTATACATTTCTCTTATGTGTTTGGTAGAACGAATCTATTTCTCAAGATGGGATTAAGAGCCAGATCGTGTTCAACATGTATGTGAGGCAAGAACAGGGTTACACAAGTCCTATGTGGCATGTTGGTAGGAAAGATGGCATACTCTAGCTGTGGTCCCTACCTCTAGTGGGTACAACCTATGTATTTTCTTGGGGATGCTACTGATATTATTTTTATAGTTCACTGTCATAGCTTTTCTCTCTATACCACTCATCATAAGTACAAGGGATTACTTACCAGGTTGAACTATGGAGTAAAGAAGGTGCCCTTCTTATCTCAAATGGAAAGGTAGAGCAGCACCCCCACTTCCACTAAGGTCAGGCCATGTTAATGGGAGTTTCCAAACAACCTTGGGGGAAAAGGGAAATCAGCAAAGGTAGATTTACTGAGTATTCATATGACTGGGCACTGTGCAATGCTCTTCTCCGATAGTATCTCATTTTACCCTCACATATAAAGTATATGTGGCCTACAAGGCATGTGTGTTGGTTACATGGTGGGAAGGAAGCATGGAGAAGGGGGCAGCCATAGTGATATGGGCCTTACGAATTTGGAGATAAATTTCTACCAAACAATTACATTATAAAATCAACACACAATGGAGGGGATCAATGATCTAAGAAGTTTTCTAATTAGAGGGAACCTGATTCTTGCCTAAATCAAAGGTCAGCAAAAGACAGCCTCCAGGCCAAATTCATCCTAACTACCTAATTGATTTTTTTTGTGTGTGTGGTTGAATGGTTGGAAAAGAAGGAGGGAAGGAAGGGAGGGAAGGAGGGAGAGAAGGAAGAGAAGAAAGAGAGCGAGAGAGAGGAAGGAAGGAAGGGAGGGAGGGAAGGAGGGAGAGAAGGAAGAGAAGAAAGAGAGCGAGAGAAAGGAAGGAAGGAAGGGAGGGAGGGGGGAAGGAAGAGAAAGAAAAGGAAGAAGGAAGAGAGGGGAAATTTTTTGACAAGTAAAAATGACAGGAAACTCAAATCTCAGTATTCATAAAATGTTACTGGAGAACAGCCATGCCTGTTCATTTACATAGCATCTAGGGTGACTTTTGCCCCCATAGTAGCAGAGATGAGTAGTTGCAATAGTGAAAACCGGGTATGGGAGGAGTTAGGGACAAGGAAAGAGGCTGAGACTGTCATTTCAGAGGAAATATGGCTCCATAGCAACAAAGGTCCCCCAATACCACATTTGATACATATACCCCACCTTGTGCTGTTGCTTCTACTCCTTTTTCTTTCTGTCCAAAATACTTGCTATGAGATTCTTTACAGAACGTGTTTGCTAACCCTTGGCCCAATTGATGGTATTAGCATACTTCTATTTAAAGGAAAAAATGTAATAATCAGAAAGATCTTGCATGTTCAAGAGGAAAAAAGTCAAGAAAATGAAAGCCTCATGTACCCACGTAAGTGTTAACTTAGGAGGTTAGCAAGATGGAGGCCCAGGATTGGCAAACCCTGGTAGGACCTGGTGCAAAAATGAATGTATCGAGCTTAAATAGCATATCAATTGTTGTTATAGCACCATTTATTGAGCACGTCTGGATGTCAGACATTGTTCTTAGCAATTTACATACATAATTTAATACTCTAAACAAGACTATAATAGTGAGCTGAGTGATGTTTTCATTTTAGAGGTAAAAAGTCTGAGGTTCAGAAAGGTTAAGTGACTTACCCAAGGCTATACAGTGAGTAAGCAGAAAACCTTGAGCCTTGCTTCACATGGCTCCAAAGCTCCTAGCCATTAACCTGTACAGTCATTAATATCCTAACGTGCTACCCACGAAGAAAATGCCCAAAGCCTAGTACATCTAAGGTGATGAAAATTGTTGTTGAAATGTGAAAGACCTCACCCAGCAAGGTTTTCATTATAGTTTGGCTTTCCCATGCCTACAGGGAAAAATGTATCAAATGAAGAACTCAAGAACATTCTATCCCATTTTTTTTTTTTTTTGCTTTTTGGGTATGTGGGTAGCTCCCTGACTGGGAATCGAACCCTGGCCACAGCATTGACAGCGCCAGCACCGAAGCCTTAAGCCACTACACCATCAGGGAACTCCCAACCCCATTATTAAGGAAAGTAAAAATGGAGTTTAATTTACACAGAAGTCATTTATGAAGTTGGTTAGTTCAAGTCAACCCCTGATCCACTCTGGGGGGATAAAGAAATCAAGATTTTTAGCCTGCAAAGCTGTGGGGACCAAGCCCTGTTCACACATCAGAACATGCGGACCTTTGGGGACCCACCAGATGACAGCCCATCTTGCTGTGTGTTGCTGTGAGCCCTCACCAGTGGGAGTAAGAAACAAAGGATGCCAGTGCCAAGGGCACCTGACTGGAAGGAGCAAAGGTGGGGTTCATACCAGAGCTTTCTGATCGTGTAACAATGAATCCAGTGCTGTCTCCCTCCACCATACCTTCTCTTTGTATGGCAGGATGTCCACACTCTTCCATTTTTTAAGTTATTCAGGAAATCCATATTCATTTTAGGAAAAAAAATTAATATATTAGAGAAAAGAAAAGAATTATACATAATCCCATTCCCAGAGATGATCTATTAATAGTCTAGGTTATGCTTTTCTAGATTTGTTTTTCTTATGCTTGTTTTAACCAAAAATGCAATCTTAAAATCTGCTTTGGCCTCTAATAGAATGTGAATATTATATGACAATCTAGATGCACATATAATCGTTTTTAATGTTACCATGTTTTATTGTGTTAATATGCCATAATTTATTTAACCAAAACTGTACTGTTAGACACTGACCTTGTCCTGGATTTTAGCTTATAATCAAATGTATCTATCTTATTCTCAGCAAGCAATTTCCCCGATCCAACCCTAATCCTCATTTGATCTCTGTATCAAATGTTAGTATTAAATCCAATGGTGTTAGCATTTTAGCAATGATAATCTCAATTCTTTCCTCCTTCTCTGAGTTGAGAATCAATTCAAAGTAGGCACAATTGTTCAAAATATTGGAGAGCAACTTTATTACTAGTAAATCTGAATTGGGTACTATAGCTTAGATATGGCCACAATTGGGTCTTCCTAATGTCTAGACCTGAACACAACCCAAACCACCATCTCAAACCCTCCGCAATACTACAACCTTATAGCAAGCAGCAGGCTCCGACTCTCAGCACCTGGAGCAGGGGCTGGGTGGGACCCCGGGTATTTGCAGGCGAGCAAATCTTTAAGAGGGAAGCGGTAAGATGCCATGCTCACTTCTCATGACCTCGCTGATCAGATCAAAACACCCCCACACCTGGGCTGAGAAAGGCATGAAGGAAAAGGCTGACAGGGTCATCCCAGAGGAGGTAGCGCCCACACGTGATGACACACAGAGGCCAACAACGCCTCTCCTGCTGTGGCTGCCTCTGTGTCTCTTTCCTCCCCCGAGTTCTGAGGTAGGGTTGCTCTCCACAGCTTCCCCATAGGTCACCTGCCTGTTAGGAGGCCATGACCACAAAGCTACACATTTGCTTTGGCCACTGCCACAGGCTCGGTGTGGCTGCCACCAGCCCAGCTCACTCAGCCCTAGTCAGCATGGTCAGTCTGCAGAAAGCTCTTGGCTACATGAACCATTCTGAGTAATCACAGAGCTGGTGAACTCTGAGGGAACCTATTTTTTTTCTCTCCAGTAAACTGAGGCCCAGAGGTCCCTACCTCTCTGTCCTTTCAAGGTGGATACCAAAATATTTGGGCCACCTTTGGAGTTCCCCAAAGCTCTACAGCTCCTATGGCCACCTGCCCACTCCAGGAGGCCAAGAACATGCCCACTTTTACTTTGTGCGCTAGCTGCCCTATCCTCCTGAGACATCGTGGTCACCTTGCCCTCATCTGCAAAATGAAGATAGTGAGCCCCCGTCAGAGGCTGTTGAAGTTGGCATGGCAGGCAGGCCCCCTCCGGCCTGCCCGACTCCCCACCCAGCTTACGTCCTGATGCCTCGCTGCCTTGGCCTCTGTTAGTCCTTGCCTTGTTTGCATCTCCCCCGGAGTCCAGCTTCCCTGCCAAGCTTCCTACCCCCAGGCTTGCTCAGGTGTCACTCCCCGGCCCCCTGCTTAGCTCCTTCATACTCTCACTTCAGTGCTTTGAGATTATTTGCACACCCATCTGCCTCACCTATCAAGGCCAGAGGCTTGCCGTGTGTTCCTCATCCCGTGCACAGTGCCAGGCCCAGGGACCAGATCTTAAAGAAAGTGAGGGGAATGGACTAGGAGACAGGGTTCCCATCACAGCATTCCTGAGTTCTGGAAATCTGTAATTCATCCTTGTGCTACAACTCTCCTAACACAAAATCTTATCTCTTCAGCTGAAAAGAGCCCTTAATGGGCACTGGGACACAAAGCATGGCAAAGCAGCGGGAAGCTGTGGGGCTGGGTCAGCAGCTTGGGGTCCAGGGTAACTGAGACCCCCAGCAGGAGCATCCTTCTGGAGCCGGGGTCATGTGTACCCACAGTCAATGTCTCCTGCAATGCAAACAACCCCAGAAAGACAACCCCCATTTGTTCCAAAGAGAGAGGAATGCTAAGCAAGGGCTGCTTCCTGGATGGCTGGGCAGTCTTTCCCCTGCAAACATGGACAGTCCCAACGGGCCTTATTCAAAAACATTTCCCCTCTTGTTTCAAATTAAGGGGTTCGATGTTACCTCTGACTATTTGTAACAGTGAGGTGGGGAACCAGGAGGCTTCCAAGGGACATTTCCATCCAACCCCCTCCGAGGCATAGGCAAATTCAAGCATGAAAACCAGAAATGAGCGTGCACAGGAGAATGCCGAGGACACGCAGGGATTTTGGGGAGACCTGTAGGTGTACTTTCCACCTCTGACCAGTCTCATTGTGCAAATAATTTTGCATGTAACAGACAGACAGTTTTTTTTAGCTTCACTGTCCCATTAAGGAGAAAAACACTGGCCTTTTATAAGGTAAAGCTTCTCCCTCAGGAAATGACTGAGGGCCTCAATTGCTCCAGTGTTTCAGAAGAGACTGCAGAGCGCTCCTGCAAACACTGCAGGGAATAATTCTGTGTTAGCTGGGGAATTGGCTAGATGATCTAATAGGTCTTTGCCCTCACTCTAATTTCTGTGATTCATGTGTGACTTATTTAATTGTTATCAGCTATTGCAGATATATAAAAGAATGCTTTTATTCTAAAAGAAAAATCTAAATTCAAATCATCTTTAATGTCACACCAAGTTCTTACTCCCATCAGCCATCAGCACACTGACATATTAACTTTTGACCTGCTCTGAACCCCCTGCTACCTCCCGGGACACAGAAGTGCAGCTGCCACCCTGCTGGGTGGAACGGGGAGCCCCCACCCCACAGAACACTGCAAATAAGTTTGGGAGCCCTAAGGGTTAAACGAAATCCCCCAGGAGTCCCAATCTGTCGCAGGCTGCTAATTCAGAGTCTGCCTGGGGCCTAGGTGTAACCAAGGCTAGGAAAACAATGACTAACTGCCTAGTCCTCAGCAGCATTTAGCATTTAGCATGGTCAGAGAACCACCTGTTACTTGGGAAAGATTCAAAAGAATTCTGAGCCATAATTAAAGCAATCATAAAGAAAAACATATTGTGAATCTCCACCCACCCACCCACCCCCAGCAGATGTGTGATTTAACTGTGGGCTTGATCTGTGCTATTAATTTGAAATTAAAAATAACAGACAACAAAACAAATACCAAGTCCAGGATCTGGACTGCCCCCTTACAAGTCCGTGACCGTTGTGGTTGGTAACCCATTGCCAGCAGGGCTGACTGTTCTTGCAAAGCTGAGTGGTGCCTGGCAGCTGCAGCCAATTAGAATCAGACAAACCACTGGATCACTGCGACTCCCCATAAATGAAGTAGAAGGAGACAGGGGAGCAGCAGGAGCCAGTTGGGTTCCCCTGTTCCTCTCTCCTGAGGGCCGTCTCAGGTCAAGGGCTTTTACACAAGCCGAAGCCAACAGCAGACCCTGTGCCCTAGGAGAACACACACAACACTTGACTGCTCGGAGCCCATCAGGAGATACATCAGGCATTTCACTGGGAAACATCTGAAAACACACTTCTCCAACTGTCCACAGAATTAAACACAGAAACTCACATGGAAGGGTCAGTGGCAGGGACAGGCCAATTTCTACTTGCAAGTTCTGTTTGTCAGCTATTTGTTTTTAAGACTCTGATTTTATCTCTTTAAGCTCCTGCAAAATGTTCAGAGAGACACGTGCTCTAGAGAGGGTGACGGGAAGGGCAGTGGGGGTGGGCAGAAGACCAGCAAAATGATTTTGTGGTATGCGGGTGTTCCTAACTTTGTATTATATTGAACACCACTAAGAAAAGATTTCAGAATTCCATTGACAGATAGATCTATGCAAATATATGAAAAGTGGAAAAAGACAAGCTAGCGTTCATTTCAAAAGTTGAAAGCATCACTTTGATTTGCAATGATCTTTAATCTACCTCTTTTACCACAAAGGAACACTGCAAAGAAAGGAGCCACAAATGTCACAAAATAAAGTCTGTGACAATGTTCTGTTGGCATATATTTTAATTCTTGAACAATTACCCTGCCATATACATTTATTCTTGAATTTTATATATTGACACGTTACATTTTGGAGCTCAAAGAGAAAATGACACATATAAATACTCCTAAGTGTGGCATTGACTTTAAAATGGAGTCTACTAATATACTCTCGTACATATGGATGTGTGTGTGCACACACTTGTGCACACTCTAGTAAATCTGGGACAAGTGCAAAAGTAGTACTGGTTTGCTGCAGCTGACTTAATGTCACCCTCAAAGACTTGCAATATACTCATTCGTGCCTTGAGAAAGTTTTGAGTAGGTCTTTTGTGGGATTGATCTCTAAACTAGCTAAAATCAGTTGCTTTAAAGTACAGTGTTAGTTGAGAGTGACCTCTTTGTGACTGCAATCATCTTATCGCCCTTCAGTGGCTTCCCATTGCCTTTCCAATTATTTACAGTCATTCAAATTTGCCCAAATATGGCCCCAGATGCCTTTCCGGGATTCACCTTCCACTACTCTACAAATTTCATCCCAGCCACAGAAGGCTCCTAGATGCTTTGCAAACCTTGCTTATCTGTTGCTCTACGTCTTTCAGCATCCTATTTCCTCCTCTTGAAAGGCCTTCCCGGCAGATCCCAGTTGAAATCACACTCTGAAGACCACTTCCCAGAAACCATGTCCGTGTCTGAGGCGTCACTGTATCCCTCGCACGTACCACCGTAACTGGCAAAGGAGGCAGATTCAATGTGCAGCACGTAAATGGATTTTCATATCCTTTTCAAAAATTGGTTTTGTAGTTAAGCCTTTCCTGAACCCCTTCTCTACTGGACCCCAGAGCGCAGTGTTGAAATTCCTTTGTGGGACTTTCCATGTTCAGTGATGGTCTACTTCTCTTCCCTTGAGCCCCTCCCTCTGCATCCCCTCCTCCCCCCCGCCCATGGTAGTCTCGTCTTGCTGTCCGTTAACGCTGTTCATTCATATACCTTACATGTACCTTACACTCAGTCAAGTGTTGGCCAACAACAATAATACTACCCAATATTTGGATAGTGCAGAAAATTTTACAAAGCACTTTCACATTCATCATCTCATAGCATCACTATAAGTATATAAAGCAGAAAGGACCCCATGTGTTAAAGAACACTTGCTGAGGGCTTACTTCGGACCAAGCACGTTAAATATGTGACCTGGCTTATGCATCACAACTCCATGAGGACAGCCTTGTTTTTGTCCTTATTCTACAGCGCAAGGATGTGCGGTCTTGAATGACTATGTAAAGGACTGAGGGCACCCCACTGGTGAGTGGCAGAGCAGGGGGGTGTGAGCCCGGATTGGTCCAGCTCCAGTGTCAGTGCACTGAGTCACTGCCCCCAACCAAAGCTTCCAGAGGCATCTGGAAGGAGAGCTCTGAACAGCAGAGCCAGGGCAAGGAAGTCAGTTCTGCCCACTGTACTCTACTGCCTCTTGTATCTTCCCTGGAAAGGACTCTGAAAAAGAACTGAATTTGGTTTGAGGTCTGAATCTCAATTGGTGGGACGGTGGGTAAGAGCACTGATTCTTGAAGCTGACTTCCTGGGTTTGAAGTCCAAGTCCACCCCTTACTAGCCGTGTGGCACTGAGCAAGCTGGTTCACTTCTCAGTGTCTCCTATCTTCATCTGTACCATGGAGACGACAACAGTACCTATAACTTAAGGGTGCTGTGAGGATGAATGAGTTAATACATGAAGAGCACGGAGAACGGTGCACACTTTAATGCACATACACTTGGTACCTGGCTCCATTTAGTGGGATTCTGAAGTCCAACACCCCAAAAAGACTTCACTCAGGCTTCCAGAATCTCTGAATGCTAGCACCACCCCTAAAAATCCAAGAGAATGATTTCACTGCAACAAGAACAGACCCTCATACCAAGTATAATGACTTGGTGGGCACCTTATCATCTCCTCAGCCACATGGATGTGCGCGAGAGCTGACTAGGGCTGAGGGTGTAGCCTCCTGCTGTGGAAATGCAGATCTTCCAGCCCACCCATTCCGAGAATTCACTCTTGGCCCATTAGGGAAATACTAACGACCATACAGATGCTCACTTTGCCCTTATTTCACACATGGCCCTCCAGATGGGACTGACATTCTACACTATCCCATTTTCCATTTGTGTGCACTTAACCCAACTAAAAGGCCACCTACAGTGCCCGTCTGCACACACTCCCAAGCCCTCTTCTCTGTCCATCTCTCTACTTCCAGCTCTCTGCTTCTCATTGTTTCCTTCTAGTTCTCTCGCCCTCTTCTAAGTTGCCCTCTCTCCACCTCTCGTTCCCTGTCTAAGTTTATTTTTCCTTTCTCCTTTTCTCTCTTTCTATCATTCTCCCACACTACACACACATGCTGCATGCGCACATATAACGTGACGTGCTAATTGGGCTCCCGAGTGAGCTTGCTTCACCCCTACAGGCAGAAGTGAATAGAGAGGGGCTAGAAAGACATACTTCACACCTGTCAATTAAGCTCAGTCGCTTGTTGCGTGAAAACAGGCCTGACATCCAGGAACAGGCAGACCTGGCTGGGCAGGGCCCGGCTTCAGCTGTCCCCCCAAAGTGGGTTCAGGGAACGAATGCCATCCTCTGTCCTCAGGAGATGAGAGTGTCTCTTGGAATGTCCCAAGAGCAGGTGTGGGGCTCGCCATAGGGTGGACAGACAGGCCTGTTCTGAGAGTGTTTACAGAACTATATGTGCTGCAGTTGGTCGGCTATTTTTACAAAGTTCCAGCTACACAGCAAAAGGACAAACACCACATAAGGAGGAAATAGGTGATGTCCTGGCGCTGATGTCACTGCAGTATATCAGTAGCAAGGAAATGTCTTGAGACCGAACTGGCCATAATAGGAAAGAAATATTACCCGAAACAAAGGTGTCTCTATTAATATATTACTTTCCATTTAAAACGGTCTGCCAACTGGAATAGAGCCCATGGCGGGTGAAAGCTGCTGTGAGGGGAGGGAGGGAGTGCTTGGGAGGCTGGGCTGAGCTCCAGCCCCTCCCGCCATGCATTCCCGGGGCCACTGCTGTGGGGCTGACGGCACTGGCAGCATGGCGCTCACCACAGAGAATGGCCCCCAGCCTCGCCGAGCTCAGAGGAGAACGGGGACAAGTGCACCCGACATGGTCACTTTGGGTGGAGGGTGGGAAGGATGGGGGCAGGGCTGAGTCAGGAAAGGCCTCCAGGAGGCCGTGACACAGAAGGGGTCCTGGGTTTTAAATAAGGTACGATGTCATCAGAAGGGCATTTCAGCAATACCACTCTGGCTGCTGTGGAAAGAAAAGAACGGGGGCCAGCAGGAGGCTGTTGTAAATGGTGGCGGAAATGAAGGGATCCCGTGGCACCTCGGGGGCCAATCCATAGGGTTCGCTGGTCGACTGCGTGAGAGGCAGGTGGGAGAAGGATCCAGGATGGCTCCTGGACCTTCAGTCTGAAAGGTGGCACCATTTCTTACGGCAGGGGAGGTGGAAGAACAGAGTGGTCAGGAGGTGATGCACCCCACCTGGAGCACGTTGATGACGCTTATTGGCATCCGTGGCACCCGGCTGCTAGGGTGACCCATGATCCAACCTCCTGCTGTCCACACCTTGTGTAATCCCTTCCCCTTGAGTCTGGGCAGGATCTGCATCTTCCTTCTAACCAATAGGATATGGCAAAGCAGACGGAATGCTACTCCCGTGGTTATGCTACAGAAGACTCTCTCTTAACCACCTGCAAACAGAGACTACCTGCAGACTTGAGAAGTGAGCAGCCATGTTGGGAAGGTCCATGTGGTGGGGAACAGTGGGCTACTCAACTCTAGAACCTGAGAATGGCCTTCAGGCAACAGCCAGCAAAAAGGCGGGGCCCTGCAGCACACTGCCACATGGGATTGAATCGCATCAACAACCTGAGTTTGGAAGGGGATTCTTCCCTCAGTGAAGCTGCCAGGAGAGAGAGCAGACTTTGATTTCCAGCCTTGTAAGATGCTGAGCAGAAGAATGAGCCAAGCCATGCTGGGACCCCCGGCCCATGAAAACCATGAGGTAATAAACGTGTACTGGATTAAGACACTAAGTGTTAGGCAGCAATAGAAAATTAATACTGTATATAATTGAAGATAATAAACAAGCAATTGGATATTTGGGTTTGGATCACAAGACAGGTCAAGCCTGGAGATACACATTTGGCAATTACTATTATTAACATGCAGACAGTAGCCGAAGCCACAGAGTGTGTGCAGTGACAGGACAAGGTCCAGGACAGAAATCTGAGGGTCCACCAGCATTTAGTGGAAGAGTAGAAGAGACAGAGTCTTGAAGGATTCTGAGAAAGAGCATCTAGCAAGGCACTAGTAAAAGACTGAGAATAAGGTTGTATTAATTATAGTCATCATGTATTAAGAACTTTCTATGTGGATGGTAAGTATTAACTCAGTTAATCCTGACAACCCCTCTAGGAGGTATTATTATCAGGTAAGTATCCTTATATTACAAATGAAGTGATGGAGGCACAGAGAGAATAAGTAACTTGCCCAAGATCACACAGCTAGTAAATGGCAGAGCAAGGATTCTAACTCAGGTGGCTTCCCCAGAGTCTACATTTTCACCCATTTGTGCCAGATTGACTCTTTCCATTGTGAGGAATAGAAACCCAAAGCAAACTGATTTATGTGGGGAAGTTCACCATAACTAAAAAGGTGAGGAATAGAATGTATAACCGTTTCAGGCACACCTGGAGGAACAGACGCCATGTCGTTTCTCTCTCTCCCTCCCTCCCTCCCCCATTCCTTCCTTTGTCTATCTCTAAGCTCAGCTTTCCATGTGTTGGCTTTATTCTCACACATGTTCTATTGACATGATGGCAAAGATTGTTCCCAGCAGGTCCAGCCTGACGTTATCTTCATAGGAGAGTTTCTATCCCATCATTTGCCAACACTGAGCCAATTACAGGGTCCAGGTAAATGAGTTCCCCTTCTCTCACCCCAAATTTAGAATCAATTGAGAGATGGGTGCAAAAGCCAGACAAATAGAATCCACATGTCAGATTTAAAGCATGGATTATGCATTTGGCAAAAATGGGCTTTCTATTATAGTATTGCACCTGAGAGGAGAAGTCACAGCCTGGGGGCACAGCCTGGAAACACAGCCTGCTCAGCTAAGCTTGCCATGTGGCATCACAGTGCATCTTCCCATCATAATGCACCTTCTCTGCAAGCCTCCTTCCAAACTCACCTATCAGATGATTCACCTCTCTACCTACCATCCTACCCCTCCACCATCCCCTAGGGAAAAATGAAGAAGGAAAAATAATCCCAGGTACACATCTAATAGAATGGCTAAAATGTAAAAACCTGACAATACCAAGTGCTGACGAGCACATGAAGCCATGGGGAGTCTCTCCCACTGCTAACAGGAGTACAAAATTGTACAGTCATATTGGAAGACAGCTTCTCATGAAGCCAAAAGTACTTTTACCATGTAACATAGCAACCCTACTTGTAAGTTTTTATTCAAGAAAAGTGAAAACATAGTCTACACAAAGGTTTGTATGTGAATGTTTACAGAAGTTTCATTCATAAGTCATCAAAAACTGGAAACCATCCAAATATCCCAACAACTAGGGAATGACTGAACAAATGCTAGTGTCCACACAGTGGGTGTTAGTCAGCAATAAAAAAGAACATGCCACTGATACACAATATGGATGACTCTCAGAAGCATTGTGCTAAGTGAAAGAAGCTAGTCCATATATTGTGTGATTCCATTTTTACGATATTCTGGAAGACAAAATTATAGGGACAAAAATAAGATCAGTATTTTCCAGGTTGGGGATGGAGGGAGGGAATAAATACAAAGGGGGATAACAAAACTTTTTCAGGTGATAGAAATAGTCAATATCTTGTTAATGATAGTGATCACATGACTGCACATTTGTTAGAACTGTGCATGTAAAAAGAGTGAACATCACTATTTGTAAATTAAAATTCAACAAACCTAAACAAAACAAACAACAAGAAGGGGGTGTTATGCGAGTTCTCAAACTTTAATGTTCCTCACAATCCCCTGGAGAGCTAGTAAAACACAGACAGTTGAGCTCCATCCCAGAGTCTCTGGGTTGGGGCCTGAGAACCTGCATGGTTGACATATTCCAAGGGAGGCTGATGGAAGGAGCAGGAATGAGTGTTTCCTCCTAACCAGGCATTCAAACTAGCCCAGGGCAGGTGGTGGGCCACTGAGGGAAACCAGCCTTTTCATGGAAAGCCCCACAAGTAGGATTGGGGGGTTTCCAAAGGGACAAGAGGGCTTCTTTTTCCAAAAAAGGAGGGTCAGAAGGTAAATACCCCAAAACATCTACTTTGGAGGCACATCAGAGAAGCCAAAGGAAGTGTTTCTCCAAAAAAGAGTAGGGGGTGCTGTCAGATGCTCAGTAGGTCAAAATGATAAGATCTAAGGTGGATTTGCTGGACTTAGCAGCATGGCAGCCACTGTGACCTTAGAAAGACCACACAGAAAGATTATGTCGGGCGCCAACAGTGGATCCAGATTGCAAAGGAGGAGTTCCCAGCTGGTGCTGTCAGCGCTGCGGCCTGGGTTCGATTCCCGGCCAGGGAGCTACCCACATACCAAAAAAAAAAAAAAAAAGAGTTCAGGTGCCTGCGTTAAACTCTGGCTTCAGCACCTACTGTGTGACAGATTGCAAAGGAGTGGCGATGCAAGGTGGAAAGATAGATGCAGGAATTCACACAACCCCTCAGTAAGTGAAGCGCACGTATGTCCTTACATAGGGAAATGGGATCAAGGCGGGGTAGGGCCTTACATTTGGTTTTTAATATGGGAGATACTTAAATGAGGAAAGGAGTTAGTAACTAACGAGCGGTTGAAGACGTAGGGGGAGCGTGGTCAGGGAAGGAGGCCCTTAAGGAGGCAGCCAGGGTGGGACCCCAGGCACAGATGGAGCCAGGAGCTGCAGAGGAGCCCGAGGTTGGCACAAGGAGGGAAGCTGGAGTGTAGATGCAGGTAGGCTTGTCAGTTCAGTGGAGGATAATGAGTGTGCTCCCATCTGGTGGCTTCTATTTGTCTGGGGAGAAGGTAACAAGTCAATCAAGCACTGGATTGAGAATTCATTCTCCACAGTCGAGTTCAAACTTGCTGGATGACATTGAACAACTTATGCCTATGCTTAACCAATGAGTGGGGATAGTATAATAGTATAATAACAAGACTTTTCTCAGTGTGAAAGTGCTTAGAATTGTGCCTAAAATACAGCAGGTAAGTGTGTGCTTATGTGTGGGAAGAGTTTACATGAAAAGAATATCTGAACTAGAGGCTATTCACTATAGAACTGCTAATAGGTAAGTTATCAATGTTTAACTCTTTACTAAAAGAGGTAAAAACTCTCATTGATCCAGTCATCTACAGTCCAGGCAATCTGTAGATTGTCTTTAGTTGATTCTCTTCAACCTCGGACAGAAGGTGAACCTTGTTTGTAAAATTCTGGGACCCAGTGTGAGCACTGGAGAGGGATCCAAAACGTTCAGATTCTCCTGCCACCTGAGCTGCCACGAGTTAGGGGCATGTGAGCATTTCGTTGGCAAGGCCGTTACTAAGGTCACCTCCAAAGTTCCATCAAGACCCAACAAGTTAGTGTCTCAGAGGCTCAGAAGTGAGTCACTCGCCTACAGTTGGCACCTTCAAATGGATCCATTGTGTAAGACACCCGAAGAGCAAGAGTAGGGGGTCACTGGACTTAGTTTACCTGGGGAGACCAAAGGTGACTCTCCACCCTGCTGACAACCAGCCACCAGCCAAGGCTATGGGTTAAGGACAACTTCATATGATAAGTGAAAAAGGGAGATCTTTTTTTTTTCCCCAAAGCATTCTCTCTTCCATTCTGTGTGCCAGAGCTGAGCTTGCATTCGCAAAGCAGCTTTTTCTCCTTGAATTCTTCGGGCGTGAGTAGGTAGGAACGCTGCCCCAGGTGTGGCCTTCAGTTTAATCACAGGAAGAGCAGAACCACTCCAGCTCCTTTGTTTCTTTTCCAAAAGGTGAGGCTTCTTTGAGCTTCTGTTTTTTCCTTTATGACCTTTTACTTTGGAACTCCCCAAAAGGCAGTTACCATATTTCATCAGTTCTACGATGCACATTTTGCTCACATTTTAACATCTGGGAAATGGGGGTACATTTGTACAGTCCACGGCACCTTCACTTTGGGTAGTGCTTAACTTGCCATCTGACAACCAGTGTCTTTGCTTTGATAAACTGCAGAGAGTGGCCTTTAGTGAGTGCCTCTTAGTGAGTGCCTCAGTGCTAGGGCACTACTTAAGTGTCTCCCACAGGCCTGACCACAGGTCAGTGCATTTGGTAGGGTGGAACTTGAGGTTTAGGCGGATTTATGCCATGCTCAAGTCCACACGGTTAGTGAGTAACAGAGTGGGATGGTGCAAAGTCGCACTGCTTCCAGAAATATTTTAGTGGGATCAGAATCATCTGTCAACCATACCCATGAACTTTACACTGGAGATAAACAAGGCTCACAAGAAAATGACAGCTTAAACTCATCATCATGTGTGGACATACAAAGTCAGCCACATGCAGGGAAACTGAGAACCAGCCATGGGAAGAAGCCACCATAGAACCACTGCCTTCCCGGGGCCCCAGTGTCCTCATACTTGTGGTCACAGTAATGACCATGGCTACTACTTCTTGAGGACTTGCCTGTAACTGGGTCTGTGCCAAACATTTTACCCCATTGTTCTATTTATTTCTTCAACAGCCCAAAAAGTAGACATCGTTTTCCTCTTTAGAAGCTGTTGCCCAGAGTGTTTACGTTACTTACCTAAAATTATAGATCTAACAACACAATAGGGATTCAATGCTGCCTGGTGGGCTCCAGAGAGCACTTAGTCTCTGGGCCACCAGCCTCATCCTTCAAAGGAAGTGGGTGACCATGTAGCCTCAAAGTCCTGTCACCGAGAGGCCACCGCCCTGCTCTCACAAATAAGTGTACAGTCAGTCACACTGTGCTCACTGACCATGCTTTATGATGATGTGTTTAATAATGATTTGCAGTTGGTGCTTCCTCACCAGATTAAATGTAAAATGATCATAGGATCCAGCAATTCCTCTGCTAAGTATACTCACAAAAGGACTGAAAGCAGAGACCTGAACAGATATTTTTATGCTTACAACAGCATTATTCACAATAGCCGAAGAGATGGAAAGAACCCAAATTTCCATCGACAGAGGAATAGATAAACAAAATGTGGTATACAAGGCTGTCTGGAAAAAATCCAGCCATGAATGCCTTTATTTTTCATATTACATGGCTGGATACTTTCTGATGAGCCCACGTATATGTAAAATAGAGTATTATTCGGCCTTAGAAAGGAATTCTGATACATACTAGAACATGGCCGAATCTTGATGACATGCTAAGTAAAATAAGACAGAAAAGGACAAATAATGTGTAATTCCATTGATATTCAGCACCCAGAATAGGCAAATTCATATGTACAGAAAGTTGAATAGAGGTTAGCAGGGTCTGGAGGAGGGGGGCAGGGAGTTACTGTTTAATGGATACAGAGTTTCTGTCGGAGGTGATGGAAGAGTTGTGGGCCTGGATGGCGGGGATAGTGGCACAACACTGTGCATTTACTTCATGCCACGGAACTGCACTTTCAGATGGTTAAAATGGTGAGTTCTATGTCACGTATGTAGTATCACAATTTTTTTAACAGCCAACACCAATATTCGGGCCGCATCATGCCTTGCCAAATCAAGGACGGGAACCTTAGAGACGTGCGTGAGGCGGAAGTGAGGAATCACGCTCGCCGCGGCGTCACGGGGACCGGGCGAGGCCACGCAGGGAAGCGCGGCACGTGCTGGGGACAGGCGGATGGAAAGGCGGAGGATGTGAGTCCTGCCAGACAGTCCCGGGCACAGGCCCAGAACATGTCGCAGCAGATGGCCAGCGTGGCCACGACAGCGAGGAGCGGGCGGAGGGAGTCTGCGCCGCGGGGAAATCGCTCCCCCTTCAGGACTCGGGGGAGCGCCTTAAAAACGCGGCGCTCCGCCCCTTCACGTATCAAACAGTGCTGTGTCCTTCCGCAGACCCGTCAATAAACTTCTGCGCATCCAAGTTGTTGCTGCAGTAAGGAAGCAGGTGACTCATGAAGTCACTACTTGGCCTTTGGGGGACACCGAAGTCATCTGAAATGCTGATTCCCGTCAGATCCCACGTATCTGGATGGGAGCGCCGCGCTGCTCACGACGCATGCGCGCGGGCGGCGGTGCCTGCGTGGCGGGAAGGGCACTCAGGTGGCTCTGAGCTCCCAGCCATCTGGATACCGGGCCCGCCTCCCGTTGAAACAAGCAGCACCCCACGGGATGCTTGTTTGCACAGAACAGAATAAAGTGCTCCGCTCAGAAGAACCAGGAAGGACTCTCGCATTCGACCCATCTCAGCTCTTGTTTGTGTGGGCGTTGTGGGTGGAGATGAGAAGAGAGATGAGACAGTGCACGTCTCATCTGGGTATCGTGGGGGCTGCGGAAGAGTCTGCACTGGTTTCAAGACTCATCAGAAAAACAAACAAAGGAAAGTATTCTCTGAAAAGGCAGCAAAAGTCCCAACGCAGAATCAGAGGACGGTCTCGCTTAATACCTCCTCTCTGTTGGCTTCGGAACTCTAAGAACCAAGCCAGCTACCTCGGTGCCAACCTGCCCTGCCCCGTGTAGGCCGAGTGCGGGCTGGGGGCTGGGGCGAGACGCGCGGCTGGCATTTACTTCATCGCCCCCACCGTCCTTTCTCCAAAACAAAGAAACAGAAATAGGTAGTTTCTAAGGGTAACTAATACATGTGCAATGTCTGCATTCAGTCTGCATTTGTAATTTTTTTTAATGACAAAGGCTATTGTGTAACAATAATCAAATTTATGAAATGGAAACATTTAAACACCTCTAAGCCACTATCCTAACATATATCACTTAGTTTTATATTTAAATGTTTTAAATCTTGAAGGATAACTGGTTTAACAAAGTATATAACTGGTTCTGAAAAGCACTAAAATTTTTTTTTTCCTTTTTCAGAACAAAACAATCTTACTCATACATTTTATGTTTTTTTGTGGTTAAGCCCTTATATTTTCTAAACTCCGAGGCCCTGTCCCAGCTCGGGATGGTTCTTGGCCTTAACTGTGTGCCCTCAAACTCACATGCTAAAGTCCTAACGCCCCCACCTCAGAAAGTGACTGCATTCAGGGTATGGTCTTCAAAGGGAGTAATTAAGGGAAACTGAGGCCATGAGGGTGGGATCTAACATGACTTGTGTCTTTATGGCCAGAGATATTGGGACACAGACCCATGCGGAGGGAAGACCACGTGGAGACCCAGGGAGAAGGGAAAGAACTGCAAGCAAAGGGCCTGCCCTGCCAGCACCGTGGCCTCAGGCATCCAGCCTCCATCGAGACCTGCGAGAAAACAAGTGTCTGCTGTTGAAGCCCCCAGTCTGTGTGACAGCTTCACAGAGCGGTACAATGAGATGTGACTGTCTTTCCTGGTAAACTAGACTGAATGAATGGTCACTGATCGAAAGGCCCTGACATAATCACACCCAGGAATGAATGCATGCATGCATGCATGCACGTACGCACGCGCACACGCACGTGGCTAAAGGTCTATCACATTGTAACGTGAGTGTTTTGCAACTATTTTTTGATCCTATAACAGAACAGCGTCTTACAAAGTAACCACATCCTCTCCCTCAGCTGCTTCCCCCTTCCTGCCAGCCAGCCACACTCAGAGATGTTCCGAGAGTGAGCCCAGGACACGGGGGTAGATGGACCATCTCCCTCCCACCTGGCCTGCCTCTTCAGGCCTTTCGGAGAAGGCTTGGTGAGCAGCCTATCCACTTTTCCAAAAAGGATGTGAGAAACGTCCCCTCCCACACCCCACAGGCCTGCCGATTCTTCAGACCGGTGGGAAGCATGAAGCATTCTCCAGGATCAGACCTTCAATGGCTCATTCCTACAGCTCCACCCTGACCAACGCTGACACACACAGTGACCTGCCAGTAGTTGCCAGAGCAGCCCCGTTCACCTGCCTGAAGGTGAGGACAGCTTCCCAGCAGGGTTTACTTCTGGATTTGAAGCACCAGCTCCCCCTTTCCAGACCTGGGTGCAGGGAGTGGCAGCTGCACAGAGACTCGTGTATACTGCGACCAATATGGCTTTCAACAACATCGAAAAGAACAGAGAGAGTTGGGCTGTTTTACTTCAGGCAGCAACCACTAGGCCCCTCAGTTTTGTGTGGGTATAACCAGGAACCATCAAGAGGTGACAAGGTAAACAATCCACCCTTCTCTCATTTTCTACAACACTCTAAAGAGGGAGTGGAGGCTGGAAGGGACATGGCCATCTCTGAACCACACTGCATCCAAGAGTGACCGCTGACAGCCTCCGCCCGGCACCCAGAATGGCCTCAAACGTGTGGAAAGTAGGAATAAGCATTAGACACAAGGGGGTGCAGGAGAGGACGGGGCCTGAACATCCCCAAGGATTTCTGTTCTGTGAAACAACCTGGAGCAGCACCCAGGACAGTGGCTGAAAGGTCATAGCAATTTTAATAAATGCTGACAAGTGGCTCCTGCGGTTACAACGCCGCTTCAGCCCTTGTCTCAGCCAGACAGTTCCTCCTCCTCCTCATGGGGGACTCTCCCATGACCAAACTGCACCTCCTGTCATTAAAGATGAGCCTCTGCATGATCACTTCCTTTGCGTTGTCATTGAGGCCACAGAAATGTAAGGGAGAGGGTGACATGTACGAGCCCCGCCTCCCAATGACATCACTTTCTTACAGGTCTGGGAGTGACTAGGTGGGACCCCTCACAGAGGCGCCCCTGCGGGCCAGGGTGCAGGGAAAAGCAGTGCCAAAGCCATCAGAGGGACCCTAGTCTTGCTCTTGTTCAGAGTAGATGATAGCATCTGCCCTTGGAGGAGGAGGCAGGGACAAGACAGAGGCTCGAGGCTCTACGTCTGTGGGCACACCTGCCGCGCACTTGGCCCCACCGGCTCCTCACCAATTAGTGGTTCCCGGCCCATTCTGCCAGGGAAGCCCCCCGCGGGCCTTCAGTCCATGCCGACATCCAGCACAGCCTTCCCCAGTACCACGCAGCCTCCCCGCCCAGCCGGCGGCGTGGGAGATGGAGCCGGAGCTGTGCGGTGCGATCGGACCCGCAGGGAGGAAACGTGTGCTGTTTGCCTTCTCTTTGACAAAGGCTAGAAAAGCAAAGGCAGGTTGAAGGACCCATGAGAGAAGAGGAAGGTGACAGCTCATCCCAGACTGTCGAAAGAAGGAAAACATAGGAAGAGGAGGCAAAATGCAAAACGAACAGAGGAGCAGAGCTTGGGGTGGTGGAGCCCACCCCAATCCCAAGGGCTTCCTTTAGGAGCAGCTGGAGAAAAAGGAACAATTCCCACAGCTTCCCGGAGGGTCCAGAAAACAGAGAGCAACCAAGACCTAAGAAAGTGAACTTTTTAACAGCCTAAGAAACCTCTGAGGGTCAGGGTGGAGATAGGACTGCAGGGGGTATGGGGGGGGGGGGGACTTCTTCTGGAGTCTTTAGAAGGCTCAAGGCACCTGGGCACAGGCTTCACGTTGAAGACTGATGGAGTGAATAGAAGAGGGAACTCAGTGCCTCTCTGAACAAAAGCAACCTGCACAGCCGGACTGGAGGACCCACCGCAGAACGAAGGTTAAGCTGGCCATTCCTAGAAGCCATGGGCTGGAATCTCCCCTTTCCCAACATCAGGATGTATAAAAAGGGGCTGGCAGCCCATAGCAGCTTCCCCTGGGGAATAAACCCGGGATTCTTAGAGAAGGATGCAACAGATTCAAAATGTCATCATGGGCTTGGGCTGTTGTAGGGCTACCCCACCCTCTGAGGTTGAAACCTCCGTCCTAGGGAAGGTGTCCTGTTAGGAAAACACTTGAGGGTAAATGATGGTCATGGGAATACATGACGACAGATTGAGGATAATGACAGGATGCTGAGTGACGGGGACCAGGTGGTGCCTCAGACCCGGGCAGCTTGGTGGAAAACCCAGCAGCATTCTGGGAACCCGACAAGCTTTGCTGGTGAGGAGCTCCTTTAGGCAGGTCTTGAAACCCGGATGCAAGCATAGCTTTTACAGAGACAGGCTCTAGACTTGGCCACAGGGGTTTTGAAATGACCAGAGGAAAGGTGAACTTCCTAGATGCACAACCGAGGCTTTTCCAGTACCTCTCAGAGAGGTTAGACCTCTTGCCTTAAGTATCTACTGAATTAAAAATCAATAACCTGTGGACACAATAGTTTAATGTTTATTTGGGGATGAGTGGGTCAGGGAGGGGAGAAAGGGGAGGGGGTGGGAGAGGAGGGAGGGGAGCTAAGTATAAGGTGATGGAAAGAGAAGTCACATTAGGTGGTGAACTTATTATACAACAAGGTGACAACGCACTGTAGAACTGTATGCCTGAAACTTAACCTATGTACTTCTTACTAACAGATGTCACCCCAAAAAGTCTAAAAATAAAAAATGAATTTAAAAATTAAAAAAAAAAATCCATATGGGTGAAATGACATGATGTCTGGGATTTGGTTCGAGGTCTTCCACAAAGCAAACAGTTGGGGAGGGGACAGAAGCAGCAAGGTGGGGGACATGTGACACGTGTTGGAGCTGGTGAGGGTGTAGTTAGAGGGGAATTTATGATACCTGTGGATCGCACAGTGCCCTTCCAGGCAGCACCAGAGAATTTGAACACGTTGCAAATTCTCAGGCTGGGGCAGGAGATCTCAGGTCTAAATTTTAACAACTCTGGGAGTGGCGCCCAGCGATCTGTGTTTTAACGAACCCTCCAGGGATTTCTGCCCTGTGACTCGGAAGCTTTCTCAAATGTACGACCCACTGCCACTGCATTCCACCGTTTTCTCTCCTTGAGTGTTCCTGCAGTTATTTCCACAGTAAAGGCTCTTGCAAACCGTCCCTATTGGCATTTTTGTGGAGTTGTTTATTTCTTACATCACTGTCTTCAATTGCTATTTAACTATTGTTTTGATCTTTTCCTGGAGCCAGAACAAAAAGCCAGGAAGCAGATGCGACTAGGACTGTCTCCCTCTGTCCCTCCGCAGTTTGCAAATGTAAACTTCCTGTAAGAGACGGGGCGGCGGACCCAGCACTCAACCTGCAGAACCGAGTCTGCGGGGCCCAGGAGCAGCCCCGGGCCGGCGCCGGCCGCCTTCCCAGAAGCCTTCCCCGGGGGCCTCCGCCGGGCCTCTGGGCACCCTCCGAGTGTCCAGGAGTGGGGCCCTGGCGACGCTGCCACGGATGCATCCTGGGGGCTCCCGAGAAATGTCCCGCTGCATTCGCTTTCCAAACTGCAGCCCACCGGCATGGGTCCCCCGGTCTTCCCCGTTCTCCCTCGCCTGAGTTCTTTAGGACGCAGCCGGTGGAGTGAGGAGAGGCGGAGGCCCGCACCGTGCTATGCGCCCGGCAGCTCGGCTGTGGGAGGCCAGGGCGGCCCGGGAGCGGAAGGGTTAAGAAGCAGGGGGCCACCTCCCTCCTCCCTGCAGCCGGCCCCCACCCTCCGGGGGCTGTAAAACAATCCCTTTGTTTCCTCTTTAAGATGTCAGCCTCGGGGGCCATTAGAGGAAAGAAAGGTGGCCGGGCTCTTTTATCTGCGAGAATCCATTAGTCAGCAGGCCACTGGTCTAGGGGCTGCTGCACGGGGGACGCCGGGGGACCCCTCCCGAGCGAGGACACAGATGCACCTGTACCCCATTTCACCCCCACCCCCTCGGGAACTGGATTTGGAGGGAGTGGAGAGGTCTGCACGTCCCCCAAAGCACCCAGGCTCACCCCTTCCTGCCTTGGGCGCGCGGCCTCCTACCCAGCCCAGGAAGGCGGCGTCGAGGGGAAATGGGCCTCCCCTTCGCGTTCCTCCTCTGTCCACGCAAGTCTGCACACACGTGCCCCACGATCTCCGTGCGGGGAGAGCGGGCCCGTGGGTCGGCGGGGTGGTCCGCGCGTGGCCGGGCAGGCGCTCAGAGGGCAGACCCCGGGCCTTGCGCCTGGGCCTGCGCCGGGACCGCGCGCGTTTTCCCGCGGGGAGACGAGAAGACGCCTCTGTACCGTTCTCAGGAGGCTGTGCTGCAGAATGCCTGCTGGAAGGCCCTGAAGAAGCCACGAGAGGTTTCACATGGCTCATCAGAAAGTCACCTAACACGGATCCCCCCCAAGAACGAGCTGCCCCAGTGCCCACGCTGCCTGTGCACTCAGTTACCGGATGTACCAGTCAAGGCCCACGTGACCAGAGAGAGGCTTCGAATTCTGGTCTGTGGGGCAGGCTGGGGGAGGGAGGGCGGCAGGAGCTTGGCAGGGCCCTGGGAAGGTCCAGTGCGATGCTTTCCTGGAGCTCAGAGGGAGGGCGGCTGTGGCAGGAAAAGCAACAGAACCAAACAAAACTCTTTCTTTAAATTCTCTGTTGTGTCCAGGCCAAAGGCAGAATATCAGGTCCGCTTGTCCCCCGCCTGAAAGCTCTGTGCAATGACCTTCTGTGGATCTTCTCCTGCTCCTTCCCCATGAATATAAATATTTTCTCCACTTGCCATATGTTGCCCACGCACTTCCACAGACCTCACCGCCACTGCCCCGCTGAGCTCCTTGCAAAAGGAGAGGCTGCCCTCCCCTCAGCTGGGGGGGCAGTGGGAGGAGGGAGCGGGGCTTCTTAAGGGACAATGTCATTTTCTTCTTCGTCAAGATTCTTTGTCAATTGCTGGGGAAATAATTGACCTCAAGCTACTTCAGTCACAACCAATAGAAACATGCAACGGTGATGTGTCCAGCTGTTAAGGGGAGGCAGGCACACAGGCTGGCAAACAAAGGTGGCGCAGGGAATAGAGCTGACGTAAAAAATATGTAAAGCTTCATGTTGGAACCCCTGGGAAACAGAGGAATTTCACTTAAAAATACCACAAAACAAAAAATCTAGTATTCTGTCCACTTGCCACATCTTGAAGTTTGCGGCCCTTAATTTGTCTTTGGGTAGTTGAAAAGAGGAACCCCAACACAGAAGACCTTTAACACAGCTACAGTCTTTTGGGTTCTCTGACCCTTAACTGGCACAATAGAACTTCCCAACATCCTCTACTCAGAATGACTCAGTTTTGTCTGATTCAGGGGCGCAGGGAATGATGTGAGAGTCCCGTGAGTATTGCTTGGGGGTCTTTGTTTGTAAGTGGCGGGAGAAAGTGGCAGGAGGGAAAGGGGGTGTCTAAGGGGGGCGGGCAGGAAGGGGTATTCCTACCCGAGAGAAAGCCAAGAAGAAATTCATAAATTGTTTTTGCTTGGTTCCCTGGGAGAGATGCTGGTTAAGAGTGGTTTGTTAAAACAAATCTCATATTTCAGACCACAAGATGTCCTATTTACGAAGCCAATCCTGTTCCGGATTGGACCAATCAGAAAAAATCAATGAAGACATTTGATGCCATCAATGTGGTAACAAGGAAGAATAGTATCAAACAGCAGCTCAACTCGGCCTCAAGCATGAGCTTTTAGCCCAAGCTATGCAGTTGGTCTTGCAAAGAGGAGAAGGAGGGAGGACTTTGGATGGGAAAAAACTCCACATGCTACAAAAGCAGCCAGACAGCTTTGGTGGCGCACATTTTCTCCTCTAATGTGTGAGTGTGCGAGTCAACCTGCATGACAGATGGGTGAGTATTGACCAACAGCCCCCATACAGAAGAACTAAGGTCCTGCCTTCACCAGGCTTAGCCCTGAAACACAAAGGGTGAGGCATCACATCAGTATGGCATCTTCTCCATGGATGTGCAAGGAGGAGTCAGTATGTATGCAAGTCATCTTGAGAAGAAAGTATCTCTGTGCACAGAAATTCGTGGTAGAGCTGAGAGTCATAAAGCTCAATGCAACTTTCAGCAGCAAATAGTTAGTGTCATTGGAGAAATTTCCTCAATAGCATGATGCATTTTTTTCCTCAAACAGTATTTTTGAAGTGTGTGGGTCTGCTCTAAGAATACCTCACTTCCACAGACGAATGGGCATATTTCCAAATCTCCTCAACCTCTCACAAGCTCTCTCCAGGATTGTCTCCAAGATTCATTCAAGTCATAACACAATCACTAACTACACTTTACTTCTCTCAGAATTACTAACTCCACCCAATGCGGGGAGAGGGGGGTATTAGAAAGAAGGAAAGCCTACTGAAGGAATTTTCTAGGTTCCATCCTTACTTGATGCTGTTGACTCCGATTTCATTTTGAGCTGGAGAGATTTTTTTTCACAACCATCCTTGAAAAGAGCTGGATCTGGACTAGTTTTGTTCTAGCTGAATCTGGAACTTCCGTTCTGGAATCCAATTGTTTTTCAACCATGAAACATTCTAATTGTGGTTATTAAGCACCCGCCACCAAGTTCACCTAATGATTTCAGGATGAAGTCTTTGAGTTGGCTGTCTAGCAATGGTAATGGAGTTGCACTGAACACTCCATGCTCCCCAGTGACCCCTGACATTCATTTGCAAGGTGAGACACCAAGCTTGGGGTAAAATCTGTGGCTAGAGTAGTTAGTAAGACTAATTGGCTCATGTGATAATAAAACCTCTGGCTTGGCCTCATTAGCCCTGCATTAAATCTAACATATCAAAGTGCAGTTGAATGGACATAGCTCTTGCCTGGAACATATGTGTAAGTCGGTTACATTTGGTTCTAACTGAACATTGCCTCATTTGTGAGAGGTTCTGGACAAAACAGAGGAAATTAGAGTAAGATGCCAATCAATACTTTAGACCAGTGGTTTTCAACCTCGTTCCACTTGCCTTTTAAACCCATTTTTATAAATTGTACCCCTTGTTTTTAAAACAGCTGTTTTTAAATACTGACACTTTTGTTCAGTGCCTATCTTAATGTAAGAGAGTGGAAGTGAGGTAATCAGTTAGGAAAGAAAAATTATCGTTCCATAACTAATGTTTTGAATTTTTTAACTTGTTTTTCGCCATTACTAATGATTTTTCACATACCCTGAATGGCCCAGCACATACTCCAGGGGGGTACACATCCCACCACTTGGGAACCCATACAGCTTAGGAAAATTAAATGCTTTTAAAGTATATATATATATATATATATATATATATATATATATATTCCTGCAAATAATTTGTTTAAACATTTTAAAACAGTGCATTTTATTGTGTGTCATTTATGATTCTTTTTATGTGAAAGCAATGCCTGTGAAAAGAGCTGCAAAGAACCATATCATGTAATTTTTGTGGTTTTACTTAGACGGCAGGATTATGGACAAATGATTTTTCCTCATTTAAATGTCCCTAAATGTTACTGATTACAACTACCTTTAATGGAATAAATATGATCATTCTATAAGCACTTGCTAATACTCATGCATAAGAATCACTATTTATGAATCACTTATGAAAAATAAATAAATAAATAAACAGTGACTTATGTACAATTCCTGTTTTCTAGGAAAACAGTGATTTGAACAAGCATAAAGGAGAAGAAAAAGGAGGAAAAGAGCAGTCACTGAGTGCTTCCTGCCATCTGTCAAACAGTTCACAGTGTTATCTCATTTAATTCTCCCTCCCAGGGAAGTAGACAGTACCACCACCAATTTTATAAAGTGGGAAAATGAAGTGCTGAGTGCCCACGTCAACTGCCTCCGATCTTACTGGGAAGAGAGCCATGCAGACTCAGTTTTGTCTGCTCATGCTCTTTCCTCCTGCTACACAGAATACACACGAACAGCAGAAGCAACATTAATAGGTTAGAGAAGTAAATAAATGATGTATCAATAGTGGATCCAAGCAAAAGTTCTGTCCTCAACTTTGGCCTGAGCACTCCCCTCACACAAATTCACACCCCAATACACACACACGCACATACATACACATGGAAACGCACAGACATATGCACACACACAGACATTGTTGTCACTTCTTGGACCAAGGATGATCACTGGACCCAAAGCTGCCATGCCAAACTTAGTGTGAATCAATTACACTCTTCTAAAGAGATGTATAAACATGGTAAAGTCCCTCATAAGCTTTTAAACCCAGATGTGAGGTCTGTTTGAGGCAGGCGGTTGGCCTGTGAAACTGACAACCCCTCCAGGGCGGGGCTGAGGGGCTACAAGTGAGTGTATCCAGGGCCTGCAGCTGGGGGAAGGCAAGAACCAGTTTCATCCAGCTAGGCTGACCCCTATCACCAGGAGCTGATCTTTAACTAATTATAATGTTATTATAATCTCATTTGCATTGAAGGCGCTATAGAGGCACCTTACCAAACCCTGCCTCTAGGAGCTAGAAATACCCTAGGTCAGGACTTCCAGTTCCTCTCTGAGTTCGCCTTGATTTACTTCCCAGGTGTATACTTCAGTGTAAAATAAATTTCTATGTTTTGCTACACCTGTCTTGCTCTTGACTTCTTTCTTGCGGGGAGACAAGAACCCCGTCACTGCAGCTCTAGGTTGAGACCCCTCTTGGACATCCCTGTGAGCCTCTGGTCACATGTTGCGGGGCAAGAGCAGGAGTCAGCGTTAGAGAGCAAAGATGTGGTGGATGGAGGCCTCATGGCTGAGCAGAGAAGACTGACCTGCACGAAACGGAGCGAAGCAGAAATGAAGGAAGATGTGGCCTGCTCCTTGTGCAGAAGAGCTCATCCCATCTCTACAGCCTCCCTGTGAGCAATGCAGCCCCTGAAACTCCCCGTTTCCTAACAAACCCACATTGTATTTGCACTACCTTGAGTGAACTTCATTCCTTGCAACCAAACGATCTCAGCCTATAGCAGAAATAAACACACATTAGTTGAATGATTTTTCAGGTCTCCTGGCTTCACTGATGCTGACCAGGGTCCCCAAATTCACACCCACTTGGATGTGTCTCAGGAAACCCAAACTCAACATGCACGAAAGCAAATTCACCCACTTCCCCAAGTGTCCCCAAGCTCAGCAAACGTCACTACCCTGTTCAAGTCAGAAACCTGGGAATTATCTTTGACTTTGCACTCTGCATGGCCTCCCATAACCGACCTGTTGCAAGTCCTTTCGGATATTGCTCGAGTCCATCCACTCCGCTGCCCCTCCACTGCCTCACCCCAGTCCAGTCTCCTTCACCTCCCATCTGCTATCTGCTGCAACCTCCTGCACTTCCCTGCCTCAGTCTCACTCCTCTCCAATACCCTTCTAATGTTCACGTCGGATCTTCACACACACACGTGCACACACCAGCATTAAAAACCCTCCCATGGTTCGCCTTTGCCTTTTAGGGTAAAATCAAAACTCGCACGCACCGTCTACAGTGCCCTGCTCATCGTACCCTCTCCAGGCCCGGCTCTCAGCATCCTGCCCACACTCCCCAGAATGAACCTCTTTCAGTTCCTCAAAAAGGTCGTGCTTCTCTGCCTGAAGGTCTTTCGTGCACCCTGCTCCCCTGTGCATGGAACTCTTCCTCTACCTGGCTGACTCCTACGCTCCTCCTGTGTCTCAGCTTCCCTGTCCTCTGCAAAGCCTCATGGGTCTCTCTCAGCTGAGGGTGAGGTGGCCCCAGTATGTGGCCCTGTGACCTTCTGAGCCTGACCACCCAGAGCACGTGCCGAGCCTCGTGGTCCTTACTTGTTTATATCATCTGTCGCTCCTGCTGACTGTAAACGCTGTGTGAGCATAGTCCCCACGCTGAGCCCACAGCACAGACTCAGGAAGCGACAGCGTGGTGACCGCATTCAATACATCAAAGCATTGTTCTCGTGCTCATAATGACACGTAGGTATTTTAGTGAGCCAGCTCTTCGACTCATTTTTGTGATAGCTTACACTTTTTAAGGATCAGATTTACAAGTCCTGAAAGGGAAGGTGGGAGGTGAGCCCACAGACATTACTAATAATAAGGACTGTCACTATTATTAGCACACCTGAAATTTCTCCTCCCTTTGCACGAAGCCTATAGCTTATCCTCTCATTCGTTTGGTTACACTTTGACTCTCCTTGCCGTCACCCAGGACCCTCTTGGATCTTCATGCAAACCAAATCTCATGGGCCTTTCCAGAAGTCCCTCCTCCTAACTTCAAACTATGGTGGACACAAGCCAAAACATCTCCACCATGCACGTGCAGGAGCACAGGAGCAGGCCGAGGAAACCGGCTGTCACACGGTGAGGCTGCGGTAAGAGACCGGGCTGCTGTCTCTTGCCCACAGGCTGCCTGGGAGAGTCAGTCAGTCTATTTGCAGAACAGCCCTGAGCGAGCTTGGGCTGCGGGGTGGGGGACAGGTTAGGCAGTAACTAGCTCACAGGCACGAATCGCTCAGGAACTATAATAGATGCATGTGATGGCCTCAGGACAGTAAGAGTTACAAGAGGGAGACACTAAATAAAGATGCTTCAGACCCAGAGACAGCGGCAGGAGGAAGGTTATTCAGGAGAAGATGGAACCAGAGTCGCTCTAAGGAGAGACATAATTTGGGAAGTCGGGAGAGGATTTCTAATTTGGAAGGAAGATGATAATTTGGTTTTAGACAGACTGGGCTTGTGGTGGCTCTAGAAGTCCAGGTGGCACTTAGAATCACAGGAAGCCAGCTGCAGGGAAGTGAGGGCTGAGGATGACAATCTGGGGGTGACCCATGTAGAGTTGACAGTTGCAGAATGGATGAGGGAGAATCCACAAGGTGAGCCAACTACAGAGCCAACAGGAACTCGCCAGGTATATCAAGAAGATCAGAGGAGACTGGGAGAAGGACTTCGAGGAGGCAGAGATGAAGGCCAAGATCAGAGGTCACGCAGACATGGAGGGAGGTTACAAAAGCCAGGAGAGGAGAGAGTTTAAGAGGGGCCGGTTTGCAGGATTCAATGCTGATCCTTTTATCTGAGCCCTTATCATGGGCGAGGCATGTTTCGAGGAGCTCTTCATCAGTGATCTCTTCTACTTCAGTGATGCTCTGAGAGAGGGGCTATTACCATCCTCATTTGACAAATGAGCTAACTGAGACTCTGAGCGATTGCGGAATGTATCAGGGCCAGATGGCCAGCAAAAGGCAGTGTTGGATTCAAACCCAGTCTCTTGGAAGCCAAAACTGGATCGTGGGAGATGAAGGGGAAGATGGAATAAGACAGGTATCCGTTTGCCGTGACTCTGGGCAGCCTGACAAAACAAAACAGAAGTCTCTATTCTGGAGGAGAATTGACGTGGAAAGAGATAGGAAGCCTAAATACTCTTCTGGTTAAGTGAGGGGAGATCAGGACACCCACGTCCCTGCCTCTGCGTCTGTCCCTCCCTGGGCCCCTCTCCAGAGCCTTCGCTGCCACCTGACTGGAAATGCAGCCCCACGTTTGCCTCTCCGCGTGCTCTTCAATGGCCAAGGAGCCCCGAGAGCTGACAGAGCAGAGGGGGACAGCAGCTCCTCCACTTCCCAGAGGCCCTGTGGTGAAACACGCCCAACCCCCAAGGAGGGGGGTGGGGAGGAGTGGGTCTTGGGCAGCCCCGGGGGGTTGGGTGGGGGCTTGCCTGATGCAGACAGCTGTGAGGGCCCTGGTGTAGGTGTCCCTATAAAAGGGAAGGCAGCCAGAAAAAGTCAATGGTAGGAGGAGGTCAGTCGGCTGACGGGTGTAAACAATTCTAGTCCCCAAATTTAGAGACCTAGGGATCAAGTCAGAGGTGTCAGCCCACCCCATCTTCTGGTCTCCCTCCTGCTTCATTTACTATCTCTTTATTTCTTCGTATCCCTCATATTCTACCCCAAGCCTTAAAACCCTCACCCATGAAAATCTAAATTTAGGAAAGAAAAAAGGGGGAAGAGGAGACAGAGAGGGTTGCTTTTCCCAGGAAACTCAGAGGTGACTCGGTGCTTTTATGGGAGAGAACAGCCAGTCCATCCCCCCAAGTCCTGGATGCTGTGACACAGCAGAGCGTGAGGGGGCCCGCGGCCTCCTGGGAGGGATCTGAACGTCAGGGCCCTAAGAGGTCAAGGACATGGAAAAGAGGAGGCCATGCCGGGATCAAGGGGGTTGCTCCTGGTGGGCACCAGTCTCCCCTGCGGGGGAGTACGGGTTCTGCTAGATGTGTCAAGGCTCGCTCACCTCGGCGCTATGTCACCCAAGCCTGTCCCCACCAGGCATGCACGCTTCCCCTCCTCACCTCAGACACCTTTTATTTTTCCCTCTACAGTAGTCGTGTTTTCTGCTTTCAGTCAGTAGAGCTGACTGAATTGCACGCAAGGCAACGGCGCCTGGCCCCCCAGCTCTTCTGCTGGTTTGCATGCGGAGGGCGATCAGGGCCCGTGCTGGCTGCAGGCAGGACACAGGTGAGGACATCCCTCCTCGGGCTGTGCAAGCTACCAACTCCGGTGGGCGCAGGAGAACCGGAAGTGAAGGAGCCCCGAGCCTCCTCTGCATCCCACTTCTCCTTTGCCCCGTGACACGCACACACCTTCTCGTGTCTCTGTGGCCCGGGTGGCTCAGGCCAGGCTCAGGCCTTCAGGAGTCTCCGCCTGCACTATTTCTCCCCATGGCTGCCTTCCTTTTGTTTCCAGATTTCAGCTCAGGTAGCCACTCCTTTGAGAGGACTTCTCTCCATCCTGTTTTATTATGTTCAAAGCACACAACCCGATCCAAAAATCATTTTTAAAGTTACTTATTAGCTCTCTCTCCGGGACTGGAATAGAAGCTCC